>CM031237.1:353990869-354084311 GCA_018340775.1 Taxus wallichiana var. yunnanensis
TAGGTTCGAGAGCATGAACCTCCGCCTCACGATACCAAAGTGTAACGCACCAAAATTACCAACACAAGAACAACACAGTGAAATACAGGATAACTTTTTTTTTTTTTTTTGACTTGCTTGACTCAACACGGCACAACATGTCGTCACAAGGTTACAACCAACACTTGGAACCACTTGTTGTGGGAAGACCACAAGGTCAAGACACGGAAACGTTCACACTTATCAAGGACAATTTATTTTTCTTTTTGACGAGACAACATGGAAGTCCAACCACATGACACACTCACAGCTAGGGCAAGCCACAGTAAGAAATGGTTAGGGTTTATTTATTTTGGTAAGACACCCTTTAGCTCATGACTTAAGTTTTCAGAAGGAAATCAATATATGGTTTGCACAAATTCATCTCACCAACTAAGTTAATTTCTTATACACTCAAGAGTAGTTCACTTAAAGTCTTCTCCTACTTACTAAATCTTAATATCTTCCAGAAACTAACCATTGTTTTCCTTTAAGCTTGTTTAAGAGTTCACCCCAAAGGGATAGTGTTCGCTAGTTTAGCTAGGGGTATCAATTAATAAATGTTTACCTCACAAAGGATGTTTTCATTTTGATCACTCATGGAATTATTTGATTTCACATAGATCACCTTTACATTTATTTGTTGAATATAAAATCATTATTTTTGTTTAGCTTCTTTAAGGGTTAACCGACTCATTTTTCTTTACTTATAAAATATTGTCGCTAAGTCTTAGAAAGATTTAACTTAATAATTTATTCTCAAGATCAAAGTTTTACAATACTCATATCAATGTAAAGATTGAATGCCATTTCTCACAAGGATAATTTCAAGCTTAACTACACAAGAACAAGACACTTTATTTCACCATTACCAAACAATACAAGGCAAGAGGTCATATCAACTCTTTACAAGCAATGTTACACAATTTACAACACATTGGACATTTTTTTACAAGGAACTTCATAATGGTACAGATGAAACTTTTACACTCTTTTCTTCTAGTCTACTCGCATAATCCATCTGCACATTTGTTAGCACATGTCAGTTCGCAAGAACTGAGCACGATAAAAGCTATAACATTAAGACAATATGTTGTTATCTAACTGTTTCAAGGAAGAAAAGCACTGTGAAGAAGAAAACAATAATCCAAGAGTCTAAACAAGAGCAATTAAAGAGCTGTCCAAAAACATAAAATGCCTAAATAAAAGGGATGGCACTAACTCTATTCAATTATCATTTTCACATAGGAGCAGTTAATAAACATCATAGTGAATTACACCCATATCACAATAATGACCGTCATTTAAACAAGATAACATTTCGAAACAAAAACAATTACAGGAAGAGAATTAATTTCAAACGTAATCTATCCCTATTTGTTTAAGTTAGTTCACCAAGCCAAGGATTCACTATGCCACTGGAAGATCCCAAACAATCAATCGACATGAGGATATCTAAACCAACATGACTTATTAATATTAAGATGATGTGCCTATAACAGTTAATTTTATGTCAGTACAGATTAAAAAAAAATGGAAAGAAAGGGATGAAACGCACAAATGACCTCGCATGGGTCACATCCTATCCTAACAATCCTTCTATTAGACTTTCTTCTAATCAAGAGAATGTATTAAGAAAAAGGACAAACTTGACAAGACCAAACATATCCATTATAAATCTTACAGGAGGGTTACTCAATCATTCGCAAGAACACGACACAAGATACATAGCTTCCAAAGGATCTGTCGTCAACAACAAGTTGACTTAAACCTTTCTGGTCAATACATAACCATTCTACTACAATGACAGCAAGGAGGTCGTATCACAACGATCACCACAAAAACCAGTCAACCAAAGAGTTTCCAAACACACCAACCTATGAGTCACAGGAGGATGAAATTTAAGCATCTTTACGGAGCAAAACGTAGAGTAATTTCTTACGCATAAAACCCACATCTCAATTTTCAAGATTTGAAAACTTCCTCATTAATGATCCAGTAGATCTCGTATCCTCCAACATGTGTGAAACAAAATCAAGGTACGAAAGAGAGTATTTCCTCTGACATTTTAAACTATCCAAAAGGAATGTGAGTATCGTCAAAAGAAGACATTCCATAGGATCAGCTACATTCCTCAAAACATACAGCAGTTACCAAGGGAGAGAAGGTGATTCCAAAGACGACAATCTCCAAACGGTGAACATGAATTGATATCAACTTATGACGATCAACCATGACACTCGAAGAATAAAAGTATTTCTTTGAGCGATTCAAACAAGTAACAAAAGCAACTAACCTAGTTCAGAGTAATATCAACTTGGCTCAAATCGATAATCAGTCAAGCTAAGCACACACCAAGCCAACCGGGAAGGGTTACTAGAAACTAAAAGAAAAGAATAGAGACAGGAAAAGCATCATTCACCTGTACACAATGCACTTGTAGTACTCAATCCCTAATTCGCAAATACTCGACATAACCCAGAACTAAAGATCTCGAACCGAAACAAGAATAAGAACAAAACAGGAACTGTAAGGTTGAGTCCAACAACAATGTTTGATAAAACATTCAAATCGTGAGACCAACATAAGGAACTAGGGGGTGTTCATTACAGGACCCCACCTCTTTTGCTTTATTAGACTTAAGAACAAAGTTCACCCAACTAAAATTTATTAAAACCCAGAAAGAATATAGAGGCTTCAACCAACGCAATCATTTCTAACGCAAAAAAAAAAGAATACAAATGAGCAAGGAGCGGAAACCAAACAAAGATACCATCACACGAGACATTAATATGAAGAGTAGAGTTATTTAGTGATTCAATTAAATAACAGCATAAGAATTAATGGTATAGAGAATATCGTACGATTAAGCTCCCCGTAATGATGACAAGATGAACGGGGCTGCAACAGCAACCGAAGCCTAAATCCATTTTCTTCAAGCTCGTTGTGCGCCCAAACATCGAACATCTTCATGTTGGCACAGGTAGGAGTTCACAGCCAGGGTGGGTGGTCTAAAATGCTTGCCATCATTCTCCCAACACCGCTCCAAGATCAGCCCTAGAACTTCTGTAGGTCCCATTTTGGCAATTGAGCTTAATCCTTCGTCATTCATCCAAACACCTCCACCATCTCCATATGCATCGATTGTTTCTAATTTGGACCTCCTAACCTTGGTGCTCTCATATTAGGAGCAGCCCTAGTTTGAGACAAAGCAAAAAGGAGATGGCTTATAACTAAAAACAATCTCTTGGGTACATGAGACTCAGTATCCATAAAACAGTCCTTAGACTTAGCATCCTCAATTAAGGCTGACCAGTCACTAGATTGCTTCAATGCAGCTGCTTTGCGAGCTCGTGCCAGTGCCACATTCATGCGGCGAATATCATCTACAAAGCCAACCCCATGATTTGAAGCTTGGACACAAAATAAACTGATTACATCACACTCCTGGCTCTGGTAGGCATCTATCTTATTGATGGATAAACCTTTTCCTTCATTAGATTGAGGACAGCAACATACACTCGGTGAAAACATTTCAGCTGTAGCTTGAAAGTGTGATAATTCCATCAGCACCCTTTATGCCTGCCAACATAGTGACTCGTAGAAGGTGCTCATATAGTTGCAAGGCAATTTGTGCTTTATGAAAACTCTGATATGAAACAGATCCGCCCCTATCAGATTCTCTTCCATGAGTTACATCCTACAACAAGTAAGATCTCAATAGAGACTCTTTGTAAATAAATTTCATCAGGCCTGTTGGTAACACCCTCACTGTCACGAATCAGTTTTGGAGAAACGACTCAGTGCAAGCTATGGATCTGAGGAATATCCTGCTACCTTTATCTCCCAAGACATTTTCTTCAACATTGCATAGATCTTCTGTGCCTGCGGGTGTGATCTGTCACCACACAAAAGCACGTGCCATTACTATGGAAAAGTAAACGTGTTTCAGAATATTTTGATCTAAAACGAGATCCACGCATATGGGATTCTCTCCCATGAGTTACATCAAAACAAGGTCTCCACAGAGAATCTCTGTAATAAATTTCATCGGGTCTCCTGGCAACACTCACACTGTCACTTAATCGATTTTGATAAAAACTATCTTGAAGGAGAAAACCGAACTGAGGATGCATTCAAAACTGAACAGAAAACAACATAGTTGGACGAACTTCTTGTTGGAGCGCTCAAACGGGCCGCCTCGTGAAAAACTCCTGTCGCTCTTGCTATTAATCAAGTTACATGTGTCGTCGCCATGGAGATCCGGCAAGAACACGCCTCGCAACACCCACGAAAATGGAGGAAACGCGTCTTCCTTGCTCGCTGAAGCTCCACGCCCCTCCTCCACAAGGAACCAGACTCCAGAGGAGCCCACGCGGCCAGTAGGGAGGAACCAGGAAGAAGAACAAAAACGTCACACAGATCTCGCCTGTACAGCATGATTTTTGCGAACCACACCCATTTCTCCATCTTCAACTCCCGCGCACAGGAAGGAAGGCAAGGAAAACGCCATGACTGAGAGGTTTGAGTAGCAGGAACAGGAATAGAACTGCGAAAAAGGGGCAAGAGACAGTCAAACACGTTTTCTCCCTCCATCAATGCCCGCAGCTCCAGAAAACGCGCCTCCCAACCATGCGCATTGAATAGAAGATCAAAAAAAAGATCACGGCAAGGAAAAACGGGACTCTACCCACTCCCGTCTCCCTCACGCAAGGACAGATGAGACACAAAGGTCAAAATTCTGCAGGCCGGTTTGAGAATTGTCTGCTTAGATTATATATATGAAAGAAGACCTCCAGATGCAGATGTAGGAATAAACATTGGTATTAGAATTGAAAGGGATGTTGTAAACGATGCTAGGGGAGATGTTTTACCCCGTAGAAAAACTATTGGTGCATGATAATAATTTTAATCTAATACCACTCCAAAAAAACATATAATGTTTTCATAAAAGTACAAAATACATATTTAGGCCAAGTGCATGCTTATAGTTAGGATATGCTATATGGATAAAACCCACTTATCTTTCACATCACTATCAATGAAATAATATTATTTATTATGGCATTTTTATTGTTATTTGGAATTTGTTTTCCTCTAAGAAGATAACACGTTGCCAGGTAGAAATTTTTTTGTTGTCGAAAGAAGAGGAAAAGTTTCATGCCTAGTTTTCTTTCCTTCCTCAGAACCAGAAGTCGTCGATGCACGGGGCGTTACATTCTCCTCCCCTTAAGAAAGCATCGTCCTCGATGCGACATAACACAACGGAAAAGAAATGGTTCGCAACCAAGAACAGGTACGGGAGAAAGTACACTTTATGGTTTAAAATTTAACTGATTAAAGCACAACCACAGGGTAGCCTTAGGAACATTTGGTAGAATTTTTAACTTTCAATGTTCTGTGAAGATTGGCAGTTCTTTCTTGTTCATCATTTCATTAGTCTCTTTCCGTTAACATTAAGTTTTAGTTTCTTTTAAAATAAAATATCATCATGGAAGAGTTTTGATTTATTCCTTATTCAGGTGCCCAACATGAATCTAGTAACACAACACCTTATCGAGTTCACAAGACACTCTGATTCACAAGTACACAAGTATATACTTCAAGATTGTATTACACCACATAAAGGTTACACAAATACGGAATAGAATAGGCACACTTCCCATAACATAGGTACTCATCACACATTAATGACTGACATACCAAATACTCAACCAAAAGAGTACTACAATCCACCAGACATTTCCTCAATTTGCATCAATGAAAGACTCTCATAACAACAAACCATGCTACAGGTACATAGTGTCCACAAGGGAATCAATGACATGTCCACAACATCACAACACATAACCATCTGACATGAGTAACACATACATCAAAAGACCACTACCAAACATCACAATAACTCAACATATATCCTGAAACATCAACCATACAGACAAATATCATAAGCCTCCCTCAAACTCTTATGCCTCCCTCAAGTCTCTTATGCCTCCCTCAAACTCTTATGCCTCCCTCAAGTCTCTTATGCCTCCCTCAAACTCTTATGCCTCCCTCAAGTCTCTTATGCCTCCCTCAAACTCTTATGCCTCCCTCAAACTCTTTTGCCTCCCTCAAGGAGGCCGGTTGTCTCTCTGTGCCCAAGGCACATCGAGTTTGGACACTCCTAACCCAAGTGACATAATAACGCGTAGTTCTCCATAACCCGCTAGTCATATGTACCCCTTGGGGCGTACCCCCATACAACGAAGCGGGTCCATAGGTCCAACCAATCCATGGTGCATCCCATGACCCTATTCCACACATCACGACATTAGAACCAGCACAACAATCCAGTCAAAGTGCCAAGTGGCAAAGTACAAGCCTTGGGCAAGGCGGTAAAAATTCCAAATTTAAAAGAAGACCCCAAATCAAGCTAAAATAAATGGCCAAATAGCCAAAGTTAGTATCGAAATCCCCATGTTAGTGCCACAAACCAAGGAAATGCCCAAAATTGTAAAGCATTGCAATCAAAAAAGATCTTTAGTCGTTGCAAAAATAAAGTAAAAGCTCAATTTACGAATAAAATCAACTTATAATAATGTCACATTACGATAACTATGTGGCCTTATCTGGCCACCAAAGGGGTACTCAACGAGTTGCTGGCACTCGGAACATCGAGCCTCAGCTCGTAAAATATATATATCAATCCCGCCACCCTTCGACAAGGCTAAACATAGTCATAGATACACTAGGGTTGCATACATACAACCACATAGGGAGAGAGGAAAGAGTCACATGTAATCTACTAAACCGAGTTTTGACTCAAGTTATTGACCCATGGTACACCATTCCTCACTCTCAACATACACTTCTACCGATCTCCTCAAGGTCGGTTAGTGTAAAGGCTCACAACATAACATGTAACTACATCACTAACACCATGGTGGTACACACATAGCTACCATAACATCTCACGTATGGTAGGTATACGGGTTAGATCACAATTATACATTCACAGGGCACAATACATCACTTTACTACATTCGCACCCAAAGTGCAATCCACAATACGATAGGGTTCATACACTCACCGTATGACCTAATTCACGACATGAGGCATTACATATAATACAACTCATATATACGATGAACATAATAACATCACAACATAACAATAATTTGCTTCATAACAAGGTAGTACACACATTTCTTCTGAACATGGTAAAAACATCATGATACAACTTGTTTCTTTTAACATCAACTAGTCATACAACACATTGATACACTCACACATCACAATATGCCACAATGCTCCAACACTACGTCATCCACATTATAATTCTTTTCACACATCACAAGCAGTAATTCACACGTGAACTCTTCATAGAATCCACAAGAGGGAGAGAGAATACTCCCATCCACAACACATCAACATGATGACAAATACGCACTGAGTGACATACACATCACGTGCGTTCACAATATCACAATTACGACAATAATCACATCACGCTTAAAGCACATTACTCTTCCAATATAAATCATCATCATCATCATGCAAAGTATCATCATGTAAAATGCCTAAATAAAAGGGATGGCACTAACTCTATTCAATTATCATTTTCACATAGGAGCAGTTAATAGACATCATAGTGAATTACACCCATATCACAATAATGACCGTCATTTAAACAAGATAACATTTCGAAACAAAAACAATTACAGGAAGAGAATTAATTTCAAACGTAATCTATCCCTATTTGTTTAAGTTAGTTCACCAAGCCAAGGATTCACTATGCCACTGGAAGATCCCAAACAATCAATCGACATGAGGATATCTAAACCAACATGACTTATTAATATTAAGATGATGTGCCTATAACAGTTAATTTTATGTCAGTACAGATAAAAAAAAATGGAAAGAAAGGGATGAAACGCACAAATGACCTCGCATGGGTCACATCCTATCCTAACAATCCTTCTATTAGACTTTCTTCTAATCAAGAGAATGTATTAAGAAAAAGGACAAACTTGACAAGACCAAACATATCCATTATAAATCTTACAGGAGGGTTACTCAATCATTCGCAAGAACACGACACAAGATACATAGCTTCCAAAGGATCTGTCGTCAACAACAAGTTGACTTAAACCTTTCTGGTCAATACATAACCATTCTACTACAATGACAGCAAGGAGGTCGTATCACAACGATCACCACGAAAACCAGTCAACCAAAGAGTTTCCAAACACACCAACCTATGAGTCACAGGAGGATGAAATTTAAGCATCTTTACGGAGCAAAATGTAGAGTAATTTCTTACGCATAAAACCCACATCTCAATTTTCAAGATTTGAAAACTTCCTCATTAATGATCCAGTAGATCTCGTATCCTCCAACATGTGTGAAACAAAATCAAGGTACGAAAGAGAGTATTTCCTCTGACATTTTAAACTATCCAAAAGGAATTTGAGTATCGTCAAAAGAAGACATTCCATAGGATCAGCTACATTCCTCAAAACATACAGCAGTTACCAAGGGAGAGAAGGTGATTCCAAAGACGACAATCTCCAAACGGTGAACATGAATTGATATCAACTTATGACGATCAACCATGACACTCGAAGAATAAAAGTATTTCTTTGAGCGATTCAAACAAGTAACAAAAGCAACTAACCTAGTTCGTAGTAATATCAACTTGGCTCAAATCGATAATCAAGTCAAGCTAAGCACACCAAGCCAACCGGAAGAGTTACTAGAAACTAAAAGAAAGAATAGAGACGGGAAAAGCATCATTCACCTGTACACAATGCACTTGTAGTACTCAATCCCTAATTCGCAAATACTCGACATAACCCAGAACTAAAGATCTCGAACCGAAACAAGAATAAGAACAAAACAGGAACTGTAAGGTTGAGTCCAACAACAATGTTTGATAAAACATTCAAATCGTGAGACCAACATAAGGAACTAGGGGGTGTTCATTACAGGACCCCACCTCTTTTGCTTTATTAGACTTAAGAACAAAGTTCACCCAACTAAAATTTATTAAAACCCAGAAACAATATAGAGGCTTCAACCAGCGCAATCATTTCTAACGCCAAAAAAAAAGAATACAAATGAGCAAGGGAACTGGAAACCAAACAGTATACCATCACACGAGACATTAATATGAAGAGTAGAGTTATTTAGTGATTCAATTAAATAACAGCATAAGAATTAATGGTATAGAGAATATCGTGCCTGATTAAGCTCCCGCAGTCGATGACAAGATGAACGGGGCCTGCAACAGCAACCGAAGCCTAAATCCATTTTCTTCAAGCTCGTTGGGCGCCCAAACATCGAACATCTTCATGTTGGCATAGGTAGGAGTTCACAGCCAGGGTGGGTGGTCTAAAATGCTTGCCATCATTCTCCCAACACCGCTCCAAGATCAGCCCTAGAACTTCTGTAGGTCCCATTTTGGCAATTGAGCTTAATCCTTCGTCATTCATCCAAACACCTCCACCATCTCCATATGCATCTGATTGTTTCTAATTTGGACCTCCTAACCTTGGTGCTCTCATATTAGGAGCAGCCCTAGTTTGAGACAAAGCAAAAGGAGATGGCTTATAACTAAAAACAATCTCTTGCATGAGACTCCGTATCCATAAGCATGTCCTTAGACTTAGCATCCTCAATTAAGGCCCAAATCACTAGATTGCTTCAACGGCTGCTTTGCGAGCTCGTGCGCTGCCACATTCATGCGGCGAATATCATCTACAAAGCCAACCCCATGATTTGAAGCTTGGACACAAAATAAACTGATTACATCACACTCCACGGCTCTGGTAGGCATCTATCTTATTGATGGATAAACCTTTTCCTTCATTAGATTGAGGACAAGAACATACACTCGGTGAAAACATTTCATTTGTAGCTTGAAAGTGTGATAATTCCATCAGCACCCTTTATGCTCGCCAACATAGTGACTCGTAGAAGGTGCTCATATAGTTGCAAGGCAATTTGTGCTTTATGAAAACTCGATATGAAACAGATCCGCCCTATCGATTCTCTTCCATGAGTTACATCCTACAAAAGTAAGATCTCAATAGAGACTCTTTGTAAATAAATTTCATCGGGCTCGTTGGTAACACCCTCACCATCACGAATCAGTTTTGGAGAAACGACTCAAGTCAAGCTATGGATCCGAGGAATATCCTCGCTACCTTTATCTCCCAAGACATTTTCTTCAACATTGCATAGATCTTACGTACTCTGCGGGTGTGATCTGTCACCAACACAAAAGCACGTGCCATTACTATGGAAAAGTAAACGTGCTTGTGAATATTTTGATCTAAAACAGATCCACGCATATGGATTCTCTCCATGAGTTACATCGAACAAACAAGGTCTCCACAGAGAATCTCTCGTAATAAATTTCATCGGGTCTCCTGGTAACACTCACACTATCACTTAATCGATTTTGATAAAAACTACCTTGAAGGAGAAATCCCGAATTGAAAATGCATTCAAAACTGAACAGGAAACAACATAGTTGGACGATGACCGCTTGTTGGGCGCTCAAACGGGCTTACGCCTCGTGAAAAAAACTCCTGTCGCCTTGCTTTATTAAATCACATGTACTGTCGCCATGGAGATCCGGTAAGAACACGCCTCACAACACCACGAAAATGGAGGAAGCGCGTCTTCCTTGCTCGCCTGAAGCTCCACGCCCCTCCTCCACAAGGAACCAGACTCCAGAGGAGCCCACGCGGCCAGTAGGGAGGAACCAGGAAGAAGAACAAAAACGTCACACAGATCTACAGCATGATTTTTGCGAACCACACCCATTTCTCCATCTTCAACTCCCGCGCACTTGGGTGAAGGAAGGCAAGGAAAACGCCATGACTCGAGAGGTTTGAGTAGCAGGAACAGGAATAGAACTGCGAAAAAGGGGCAAGAGACAGTCAAACACGTTTTCTCCCTCCATCAATGCCCGCAGCTCCAGAAAACGCGCCTCCCAACCATGCGCATTGAATAGAAGATCAAAAAGATCACGGCAAGGAAAAACGGGACTCTGCCCACTCCCGTCTCCCTCACGCAAGGACAGATGAGACCAAAGGTCAAAATTACAGGGCCGGTTTGAGGAATTATCTCGCTTAGATTATATATATGAAAGAAGACCTCCAGATGCAGATGTAGGAATAAACATTGGTATTAGAATTGAAAGGGATGTTGTAAACGATGCTAGGGGAGATGTTTTACCCCGTAGAAAAACTATTGGTGCATGATAATAATTTTAATCTAATACCACTCCAAAAAAAAACATATAAGGTTTTCATAAAAGTACAAAATACATATTTAGGCCAAGTGCATGCTTATAGTTAGGATATGCTATATGGATAAAACCCACTTATCTTTCACATCACTATCAATGAAATAATATTATTTATTATGGCATTTTTATTGTTATTTGGAATTTGTTTTCCTCTAAGAAGATAACACGTTGCCAGGTAGAATTTTTTTGTTGTGAAAGAAGAGGAAAAGTTTCATACCTAGTTTTCTTTCCTTCCTCGAACAAGTCGCGATGCACGGGCGTTACATTCTCCTCCTCCTTAAGAAAGCATCGTCCTCGATGCGACATAACACAACGGAAAAGAAATGGTTATGCAACCAAGAACAGTACGGGAGAAAGTACACTTTATGGTTTAAAATTTAACTGATTAAAGCACAACCACAGGGTAGCCTTAGGAACATTTGGTAGAATTTTTAACTTTCAATGTTCTGTGAAGATTGGCAGTTCTTTCTTGTTCATCATTTCATTAGTCTCTTTCCGTTAACATTAAGTTTTAGTTTCTTTTTAAAATAAAATATCATCATGGAAGAGTTTTGATTTATTCCTTATTGTGGGTGCCCAACATGAACTGCTAACACAACACCTTATCAGGTTCACAAGACACTACAGATTCACAAGTACACAAGTATATACTTCAAGATTGTATTACACCACATAAAGGTTACACAAATACGGAATAGAATAGGCACACTTCCCATAACATAGGTACTCATCACACATTAATGACTGACATACCAAATACTCAACCAAAAGAGTACTACAATCCACCAGACATTTCCTCAATTTGCATCAATGAAAGACTCTCATAACAACAAACCATGCTACAGTACATAAAGTGTCCACAAGGGAATCAATGACATGTCCACAACATCACAACACATAACCATCCGACATGAGTAACTCATACATCAAAAGACCACTACCAAACATCACAATAACTCAACATATACCCCTGAAACATCAACCATACAGACAAATATCATAAGCCTCCTCAAACTCTTATGCCTCCTCAAGTCTCTTATGCCTCCTCAAACTCTTATGCCTCCCTCAAGTCTCTTATGCCTCCCTCAAACTCTTATGCCTCCTCAAGTCTCTTATGCCTCCTCAAACTCTTATGCCTCCCTAAAACTCTTTTGCCTCCCTCAAGGAGGCCGGTTGTCTCTCGTGCCCAAGGCACATCGAGTTTGGACACTCCTAACCCAAGTGACATAATAACGCGTAGTTCTCCATAACCCGCTAGTCATATGTACCCTGGGGCGTACCCCCATACAACGAAGCGGGTCCATAGGTCCAACCAATCCATGGTGCATCCCATGACCCTATTCCACACATCACGACATTAGAACCAAAGACAACAATCCACCATCAAAGTGCCAAGTGGCAAAGTACAAGCCTTGGGCAAGGCGGTAAAAATTCCAAATTTAAAAGAAGACCCCAAATCAAGCTAAAATAAATGGCCAAATAGCCAAAGTTAGTATCGAAATCCCCATGTTAGTGCCACAAACCAAGGAAATGCCCAAAATTGTAAAGCATTGCAATCAAGAAAAGATGCTGGTCGTTGCAAAAATAAAGTAAAAGCTCAATTTACGAATAAAATCAACTTATAATAATGTCACATTACGATAACTATGTGGCCTTATCTGGCCACCAAAGGGGTACTCAACGAGTTGCTGGCACTCGGAACATCGAGCCTCAGCTCGTAAAAATATATATATCAATCCCGCCACCCTTCGACAAGGCTAAACATAGTCATAGATACACTAGGGTTGCATACATACAACCACATAGGGAGAGAGGAAAGAGTCACATGTAATCTACTAAACCGAGTTTTGACTCAAGTTATTGACCCATGGTACACCATTCCTCACTCTCAACATACACTTCTACCGATCTCCCTCAAGGTCGGTTAGTGTAAGGCTCACAACATAACATGTAACTACATCACTAACACCATGGTGGTACACACATAGCTACCATAACGTCTCACGTATGGTAGGTATACGGGGTAGATCACAATTATACATTCACTGTAAGCACAATACATCACTTTACTACATTCTGCACCCAAAGTGCAATCACAATACGATAGGGTTCATACACTCACCGTATGACCCTAATTCACGACATGAGGCATTACATATAATACAACTCATATATACGATGAACATAATAACATCACAACATAACAATAATTTGCTTCATAACAAGGTAGTACACACATTTCTTCAGAACATGGTAAAAACATCATGATACAACTCGTTTCTTTTAACATCAACTAGTCATACAACACATTGATACACTCACACATCACAATATGCCACAATGCTCCAACACTACGTCATCCACATTATAATTCTTTTCACACATCACAAGCAGTAATTCACACGTGAACTCTTCATAGAATCCACAAGAGGGAGAGAGAATACTCCCATCCACAACACATCAACATGATGACAAATACGCACTGAGTGACATACACATCACGTGCGTTCACAATATCACAATTACGACAATAATCACATCACGCTTAAAGCACATTACTCTTCCAATATAAATCATCATCATCATCATGCAGTATCATCATGTAACACCACCACCACCATGCAACATCACCATACAACACCAATCCGGCCCATAGGTTCGAGAGCATGAACCTACGCTCTGATACCAAAGTGTAACGCACCAAAATTACCAACACAAGAACAACACAGTGAAATACAGGATAACTTTTTTTTTTTTGACTTGCTTTGACTCAACACGGCACAACATGTCGTCACAAGGTTACAACCAACACTTGGAACCACTTGTTACGGGGAAGACCACAAGGTCAGCACGGAAACGTTCACACTTATCAAGGACAATTTATTTTTCTTTTGACGAGACAACATGGAAGTCCAACCACATGACACACTCACAGCTAGGGCAAGCCACAGTAAGAAATGGTTAGGGTTTATTTATTTTGGTAAGACACCCTTTAGCTCATGACTTAAGTTTTCAGAAGGAAATCAATATATGGTTTGCACAAATTCATCTCACCAACTAAGTTAATTTCTTATACACTGAAGAGTAGTTCACTTAAAGTCTTCTCCTACTTACTAAATCTTAATATCTTCCAGAAACTAACCATTGTTTTCCTTTAAGCTTGTTTAAGAGTTCACCCCAAAGGGATAGTGTTCGCTAGTTTAGCTAGGGGTATCAATTAATAAATGTTTACCTCACAAAGGATGTTTTCATTTTGATCACTCATGGAATTATTTGATTTCAAATAGATCACCTTTACATTTATTTGTTGAATATAAAATCATTATTTTTGTTTAGCTTCTTTAAGGGTTAACCGACTCATTTTTCTTTACTTATAAAATATTGTCGCTAAGTCTTAGAAAGATTTAACTTAATAATTTATTCTCAAGATCAAAGTTTTACAATACTCATATCAATGTAAAGATTGAATGCCATTTCTCACAAGGATAATTTCAAGCTTAACTACACAAGAACAAGACACTTTATTTCACCATTACCAAACAATACAAGGCAAGAGGTCATATCAACTCTCTTTACAAGCAATGTTACACAATTTACAACACATTGGACATTTTTTTTACAAGGAACTTCATAATGGTACAGATGAAACTTTTACACTCTTTTCTTCTAGTCTACTCGCATAATCCATCTGCACATTTGTTAGCACATGTCAGTTCGCAAGAACTGAGCACGATAAAAGCTATAACATTAAGACAATATGTTGTTATCTAACTGTTTCAAGGAAGAAAAGCACTGTGAAGAAGAAAACAATAATCCAAGAGTCTAAACAAGAGCAATTAAAGAGCTGTCCAAAAACATAAAATGCCTAAATAAAAGGGATGGCACTAACTCTATTCAATTATCATTTTCACATAGGAGCAGTTAATAAACATCATAGTGAATTACACCCATATCACAATAATGACCGTCATTTAAACAAGATAACATTTCGAAACAAAAACAATTACGGGGAAGAGAATTAATTTCAAACGTAATCTATCCCTATTTGTTTAAGTTAGTTCACCAAGCCAAGGATTCACCATGCCACCTTTGGAAGATCCCAAACAATCAATCGACATGAGGATATCTAAACCAACATGACTTATTAATATTAAGATGATGTGCCTATAATGATTAATTTTATGTCAAGATGACATAATAAAAAAATGGAAAGAAAGGGATGAAACGCACAAATGACCTCGCATGGGTCACATCCTATCCTAACAATCCTTCTATTAGACTTTCTTCTAATCAAGAGAATGTATTAAGAAAAGGACAAACTTGACAAGACCAAACATATCCATTATAAATCTTACAGGGAGGGTTACTCAATCATTCGCAAGAACACGACACAAGATACATAGCTTCCAAAGGATCTGCTGTCAAGCCAACAACAAGTTGACTTAAACCTTTCTCGGTCAATACATAACCATTCTACTACAATGACAAGCAAGGAGGTCGTATCACAACGATCACCACGAAAAAACAATCAACCAAAGAGTTTCCAAACACACCAACCTATGAGTCACGGGAGGATGAAATTTAAGCATCTTTACGGAGCAAAATGTAGAGTAATTTCTTACGCATAAAACCCACATCTCAATTTTCAAGATTTGAAAACTTCCTCATTAATGATCCAAGTAGATCTCGTATCCTCCAACATGTGTGAAACAAAATCAAGGTACGAAAGAGAGTATTTCCTCTGACATTTTAAACTATCCAAAAGGAATGTGAGTATCGTCAAAAGAAGACATTCCATAGGATCAGCTACATTCCTCAAAACATACAAAGCAGTTACAAGGGAGAGAAGGTGATTCCAAAGACGACAATCTCCAAACGGTGAACATGAATTGATATCAACTTATGACGATCAACCATGACACTCGAAGAATAAAAGTATTTCTTTGAGCGATTCAAACAAGTAACAAAAGCAACTAACCTAGTTCAGAGTAATATCAACTTGGCTCAAATCGATAATCAGTCAAGCTAAGCACACACCAAGCCAACCGGGAAGGGTTACTAGAAACTAAAAGAAAAGAATAGAGACAGGAAAAGCATCATTCACCTGTACACAATGCACTTGTAGTACTCAATCCCTAATTCGCAAATACTCGACATAACCCAGAACTAAAGATCTCGAACCGAAACAAGAATAAGAACAAAACAGGAACTGTAAGGTTGAGTCCAACAACAATGTTTGATAAAACATTCAAATCGTGAGACCAACATAAGGAACTAGGGGGTGTTCATTACAGGACCCCACCTCTTTTGCTTTATTAGACTTAAGAACAAAGTTCACCCAACTAAAATTTATTAAAACCCAGAAACAATATAGAGGCTTCAACCAGCGCAATCATTTCTAACGCCAAAAAAAAGAATACAAATGAGCAAGGGAACTGGAAACCAAACAGTATACCATCACACGAGACAATAATATGAAGAGTAGAGTTATTTAGTGATTCAATTAAATAACAGCATAAGAATTAATGGTATAGAGAATATCGTGCCTGATTAAGCTCCCGCAGTCGATGACAAGATGAACGGGACCTGCAACAGCAACCGAAGCCTAAATCCATTTTCTTCAAGCTCGTTGTGCGCCCAAACATCGAACATCTTCATGTTGGCACAGGTAGGAGTTCACAGCCAGGGTGGGTGGTCTAAAATGCTTGCCATCATTCTCCCAACACCGCTCCAAGATCAGCCCTAGAACTTCTGTAGGTCCCATTTTGGCAATTGAGCTTAATCCTTCGTCATTCATCCAAACACCTCCACCATCTCCATATGCATCTGATTGTTTCTAATTTGGACCTCCTAACCTTGGTGCTCTCATATTAGGAGCAGCCCTAGTTTGAGACAAAGCAAAAGGAGATGGCTTATAACCAAAAACAATCTCTTGGTACAGACTCCATATCCATAAAACAGTCCTTAGACTTAGCATCCTCAATTAAGGCTGACCAGTCACTAGATTGCTTCAATGCAGCTGCTTTGCGAGCTCGTGCCAGTGCCACATTCATGCGGCGAATATCATCTACAAAGCCAACCCCATGATTTGAAGCTTGGACACAAAATAAACTGATTACATCACACTCCTGGCTCTGGTAGGCATCTATCTTATTGATGGATAAACCTTTTCCTTCATTAGATTGAGGACAGCATCAAACTCTCGGTGCAAACATTTCAGCTGTAGCTTGAAAGTGTGATAATTCCATCAGCACCCTTTATGCCTGCCAACATAGTGACTCGTAGAAGATGCTCATATAGTTGCAAGGCAAATTGTGCTTCATGAATACTCTGATATGAAACAGATCCGCCCCTATCAGATTCTCTTCCATGAGTTACATCCTACAACAAGTAAGATCTCAATAGAGACTCTTTGTAAATAAATTTCATCAGGCCTGTTGGTAACACCCTCACTGTCACGAATCGGTTTTGGAGAAACGACTCAGTGCAAGCTCTGGATCTGAGGAATATCCTGCTACCTTCATCTCCCAAGACATTTTCTTCAACATTGCATAGATCTTCTGTGCCTGTGGGTGTGATCTGTCACCAACACAAAAAGCACGTGCCATTACTATGGAAAAGTAAACGTGCTTCAGGAATATTTTGATCTAAAACAGATCCACGCATATGGGATTCTCTCCCATGAGTTACATCGAACAGCAAGGTCTCCACAGAGAATCTCTGTAATAAATTTCATCGGGTCTCCTGGTAACACTCACACTGTCACTTAATCGATTTTGATAAAAACTACCTTGAAGGAGAAATCCCGAATTGAAAATGCATTCAAAACTGAACAGAAACAACATAGTTGGACGAACTGCTTGTTGGAGCGCTCAAACGGGCTTCTGCCTCGCAGAAAAAACTCCTGTCCTGGCTATTAACTGTTACAGGCTGTCTGCCATGGAGATCCGGCAAGAACACGCCTCGCAACACCCACGAAAATGGAGGAAACGCGTCTTCCTTGCTCGCTGAAGCTCCACGCCCCTCCTCCACAAGGAACCAGACTCCAGAGGAGCCCACGCGGCCAGTAGGGAGGAACCAGGAAGAAGAACAAAAACGTCACACTGTGATCTCGCCTCGCATGACAAGCATGATTTTTGCGAACCACACCCATTTCTCCATCTTCAACTCCCACGCTTGGGAAGGAAGGCAAGGAAAACACCATGATCGAGAGGTTTGAGTAGCGAGAACAGGAATAGAAGCTCGCGAAAAAGGGGCAAGAGACAGTCAAACATGTTTTCTCCCTCCATCAATGCCCGCAGCTCCAGAAAACGCGCCTCCCAACCATGCGCATTGAATAGAAGATCAAAAAAAGATCACGGCAAGGAAAAATGGGACTCTGCCCACTCCCGTCTCCCTCACGCAAGGACAGATGAGACACAAAGGTCAAAATTCTGCAGGCCGGTTTGAGAATTGTCTGCTTAGATTATATATATGAAAGAAGACCTCCAGATGCAGATGTAGGAATAAACATTGGTATTAGAATTGAAAGGGATGTTGTAAACGATGCTAGGGGAGATGTTTTACCCCGTAGAAAAACTATTGGTGCATGATAATAATTTTAATCTAATACCACTCCAAAAAAAAACATATAATGTTTTCATAAAAGTACAAAATACATATTTAGGCCAAGTGCATGCTTATAGTTAGGATATGCTATATGGATAAAACCCACTTATCTTTCACATCACTATCAATGAAATAATATTATTTATTATGGCATTTTTATTGTTATTTGGAATTTGTTTTCCTCTAAGAAGATAACACGTTACCAGGTAGAAATTTTTTTGTTGTCGAAAGAAGAGGAAAAGTTTCATGCCTAGTTTTCTTTCCTTCCTCAGAACCAGAAGTCATCGATGCACGGGCGCATTACTCACATTTCGGTCTTGAGATGAGCAAGTCAATGAAGTATGCCAAATGAGTTGAAGTGATGTGGAAGCATTCGATTTGTGGGAAAAATCCAAATCAGTGGGCTCAAAAGGTCTGAAAGAAATCAAAGTATGAAGTCCAAAATTTGGACTTGGACATTCAATAGTTTGAAGTTAAAAAAAGATCAAGTGGTGAACAAAGCATTGCATGCACGAGAAAAAGAAGTCTCGAAACTCAAATTCTTAAATTTAGACTTTGGTCTTTTGGGATTTTAGAGCTTTCATGTGCTTGGAAGATGAACCATACATGAAACCCCAAACCTCGAAGGCCCATAATCCAAAACCCTGCACTTCGAAATCCTAAAACCCAAACCCCGAAAACCCAATGGTTTGAAACATGTAGTCCAAATTTTAGACTTGGGGTCTCAAAATTTTTAAACATGTTGTCTCGAGTTATGAACAATTCCATGTAACATGATTTTGGAGTCCGAACTCCAAAGTTTGAATTTCGTACTTGAGGTTCAACATTTCTAAACTCATGAGCCAACCCACCGGATGAATAGTAATAGTGACCTCTAAAGTCAATATTCCCAAAGATCCAAATCTTGAAAGTTTGAAATTTCATATTTAGAGAGGGTGCATTATAGTTTCAAGTCCAAAATCCAAATTAACAACTCGCATTTATCGTAGTATGGCACCCTAATCATTAGATAACCATACCTATTGACTAGGAGCTCAGATTTGCATAAAATTAGAGTTTTTGGAAATATCTCAGTTGTCCTCTATATGAAAATTATTTGTTTTCTTAATTTTATTAAGGTTAAATGTTTCAAACTCGAGGTAATATAGTCCACCATTTTAGAGGAATGTTTCCATATTTCTCACCTACCAAATGATGAAGGTATGGGATTCCATTCTTTCCCAATATGGAAAATTACGAGAAGGTATGGGTTTTTCCGTGGCACCCATCATTTTTCCAGGTGATTTTAATGCATTTTTGGGTGGTACAATTAATATTTCTAATTCCTTTCTCTCCTTTCTCTCATTCTTCCTATCTATTATAAGGTGGGGCTCACTTTAAAAGGTTGTGTTGGTATCCAAAATGACTCTCCCTTGAGGCCGAAAGCAAAGATCCAGATTTAACAAGATACTCAAAGATAGATGAATCATAAGTCATTTTGTAGCTGGGAAGGGATTCAGTTGGCTCTTTGTCACTCGGGTGTTGGAGAAATGGATAACACCATATAAAAGGATTTGATCTATCCTCACTACTTTGGGTGTGCCTTTCAACCAGGGTGAGAGGACCCATTTTGTAACCTCTTTTGGTGAAGGACATGAAGAGATCCTTCTTTGCACAATTTTCAGGGGAACCTTGAGAAAATATGATCAATATGCCACAATTTAACTCTCACGAGTTGTCACTTCTAAAGAATGGGGATATTTTTTGAGCAAGGTTCAAGTTACTAAAGATACTTAAAACTTGCTTGCTTCTATATATTTTGGTAGTAGAATTGGTTCATTTGTGGATACACAACACAAACAGGGGTAGTTCGAGGTAGGATTCATGGTTGTTTGAATTTTTTTGTGGGGATTAAGCAAGATGAAGTTGATTTCACCAAATATTTTAGAACCTTTACAAAAATTGGACAACTTAACAATAGAAAGCTTCAGAATATCTAAAATATTTCTTTAACCAATAGGTGTGCATCAATGGAGCCCAAGATCTGTAAGGTTTCACACAATCTTTGAGAATTCAACACGAAGCCTCAAGCTAAAGACTCAATTAAACATTAACAACCCCGGGTTCCTTATGGATAAGATACACTCAAAGGCTTACAGACAATCTTTATACACAAAATGAAAGTAAAGTGATTTTAAATTGTTTATCTCATCACAAGATGAAGGATCTTCTCATAATGAAATTGCAAATTCCACTAAACTATCATAGGGACGAGATCTTATGTGATTCAGAGGGATTTTAACATAAGATTGCAACAAAAACATCAAAACCATTTGAAAACATTCTGAAATAAAAGTAGACACAATTTTTCCTAAGATCAACATAGATTAATTTGAGATCTATTAGATTTATCAGCAGGGGAAATTTTCTTGAACAATCTCAGAGCTTGTCAATGGTTGTACACTCGCAACCATCTTGACGTGATCAAATCTAAAACACAAGAGATTAATAGGTTTCTCATATGGTCTCTCAGGAAGATGGGATTTCTCAAATTTTCTCGTAGAAATTAAACCCCCAACCATTTGCAAGAGTATCCTCATTGCATTTATACAATTCACTCGCTCACTCATCCTAAAATTTTCCCCCAAAAAGAAGAATATTCGAGGAATCCTTTGCTTGTTACCAATTTGTCTCAGAAAGTGATGTTTAACAAATTTACACCCGAAGCTGCCAAGTGGAAAATCATGAACTAATCATGTTTCTCAGACACTCAACCATGACTGGGATGCCATGTTATAGCTTTTTGATAGTCCTTCTAATCATTATTTTATTCTGTTGTGTGAGAAATCCCCTTTTTAATCATTTTCAAGTGGCTCTGTATAGCTGGATCTGACAAGCAATCCTTTTCACCCTCAAGAATACACCTTGAGAAATGAGTTCCCACACATGGATGCTCGCATTCATGCGAAATGCGCGGATTAGTCCGTACTTGTGCTCGGCCAAGTGCAAAGAGGATTCAACGGAAGCCTCCACATGTTTCCTTGGTGCAACCGCAAAGGTGAAGTATAGAGTTAGGTTCCTAAATGAGCGCAGGTCTCACGTGCCTAGGACCCAAGGAAATTACCTTGGCCTTTGAAAAAGTATTAGCATAAAGAGGAGCCAAAGAAAAGCCTCCTGTGTGTCCTTCATGCAACTTTGATATGGTTCCCAATAACGGAGACCATAAACAAGCGCGGCTTCACCATGTGTCTCATCCTAAGTAAAGTTGTTGAATGAGTTTAAGGACCAGTGGTAGGTGCCACATTAATTAAGGTCCAATAATTTTTCTTCAAGCCGTTGAAAATTCTAAGTATGGGAAAATCCAGTCGAAAGCCTCCACATGTCTCCTTGGCACAATTCTTAAGGTACAACCCTGAGGTGGATCGTGAAATGAGTGTCGGCCCTCCACATGGACAAGGTTTGAGTTGAAGCAAGTCTTAGAGTTTCAAAATGCCCCGGTGACTCTCACTTCTCCAGTTATGGATTATTTTATAACTTTGCTTCCTTGTATAAAAAGGTAAAAACTCGTAAAATGCTCTAGTGACCCGCCTTCCCACTTGTAACTTGAAAAATTGCCACGTATCCTTGTTCGAGGTCAAAGTAACACTTTTTCTTATCACTTCATATTTTTGAATAGCGAATCAAAGACTATTGGGGCCACGGGGCCAATTTGGTATTTTTACAAAATGTGATAAAGTATGAAAAAAATTCACCAAAAAGACCCCCAAGGCCACATCCAATCAGAAAGGACCATGTTTCCTCAGATTTTGGGACAAAAATTGATAGGGAAAACATGACTGTGGAAAAATAGAAGGAAGGGGAAACCTCGAATTCACACCCAAATTACAAATTCTTCCTCATGGGACAGAAACGGAAAACAATATCTGGACTTAATGTGATCCTCGACCAAAGGAAAGGACTTACCATGGTAACCAAATGAAGGAAAAATATTTCACGCATCAATACAAAGAGATAGAAAACTTCAAACCATGTGGATTGAGACATTTTGGATGAATAGGGTGAGATTAAAATGAGCACCAACATCAGCTTCGACTCGGTTATGGGCACTCCCTGTGAGGGCCACAAGAAGAACAGACCATGTTCCAAAAATCCATTGGGTAATGGAGTCAAGAACAAGATTGCAGAGTATAATAACAAAATCCCCCAAGACGAACTGAGAAACCAACAAAAACTAGTCACCAGGACCTAGACAAACTAAAATAGAAAAAAACGAAAGCAAAGAAAAAACAAAATACTATACATTGTACAATGGTGCGTGTCTTGATTCTGAGAAATCAGTCAAGGAAATGTTTCAAGTTCCTACCATTAACAAGCAACTCAAGCAATTTCCCATCTAAGTCTTTTAGGAAAAAGGTGTGCTCTCCAATTCAAAGGTCAATAGAATAAGGGCCCATCCATAATGCATCAAACTTTCCATGCTTTCCCTTATCCTCATGTTTGCTATCCCATAGTAGCACAGATCTCAACATCAAATCTCTTGGATTCACCTTTTTATCAAATAGCTTCTTCAATTTCTCCCTGAACTTCACATGTCTTTGGTGGGACTCTCTTCTCTTCTCATCCAATTCCACAATTTGATTTATACGAGCATCATAGGAATTGACCTCTGGTCCTCTAATTGTTGGAAAAATTGGTAAGAAGATAATTGCATATGCAGGGGAAGTAGGGCTTGAGTTCCATATACCAATTCAAATGGGATTTTTCCAATAGCCCTTTTAACAATGATTCTATCAGCCCAAACAACAAATTTCAATTTCTCACCCCACTTTCATTTGTTTAACTCCAAGGTTCTCCTGATTATCTTCAACAAAATCTTATTACTTGATTTTGCTTGTCCATTGCCTTGGGGATTGTAATTGGAAGCATATGCTAAATTGATCCCATATTCATGACACATGGCTACCAAAGGTTTAGCTCGAAAGCTCATAGCATTGTCAACAACTATCTTAGCAGGTACTCCAAACTTGTAGATTATATGATTTAAAATGAAGTCCATGACAATTTGGTGAGTTGCTTTCTTGGTGGGGATTGCCTCCACCCACTTGGTGAAGTAATTAGTAGCCACTAATATCCACTTGTGGCCTGCACTTGAAGAATCTGAAATCTCACAAACGAGGTCCATTCCCACTTACCTTTACTTAAATGGGGCTTAAATTGATACATGATGTAAAGGGAGGGATCCTGAAGCTTTCAATCTTCCTAAAAACACTAACAACTCTCACACTTTCTTACCAATAGAGTTGTGTCTTTAAAAAGAGTTGGCCACCAATAACCAACCCTTAATATTTTATGAGCTATAACTCTTCTTGAAAAATTTCCCCCACAAACTCCTCCATGGAAATCATTAATTATTTTGGGGCTTCATCTTGATGATACATCTCAAAAGAACTCTCTCGTGGTTCTTTTAAGCTAACCCATAAATAGTGATGATCTATTTCGGGAGGCTAACTTAAGTTATCTTTTTTATTCATACTTAAATACTCCGGGACAACCGTAGATGTTTGAGATAAAAATAATATCCTTGTACCATTCAGAATTTATCAATTTTTCAAGGTTATTCAACCTGACTTCTTCAACTTCATTTACCTCAACTTTTTGTAGGTTTCTCTCTGCCATAAGATTTTCTAGGTCCAGGACCTCTAAATAATTTTGTAGTTTGGATATCCATGTAATATTCTTACAATTTATTTACCTATCGCCATCTTTTACTTGAAATTTCCATCTCTGATAGGATATCCTTAACCATGGTGAGGCGAACATAAGTAATGACTTTAGAACTTAAAATATAGGGTCGAAGATTTTTGTGGCTCGACTAAACAAAAATCCAATTTCTCCATCATAGTATACTTCAGTTCAACCCTTGTAGTGCTTTACTAAAGAAATCAATTGGCCTTTTATCTCCTTCATCATCCTTTTGTAACATGACATATGCAATGGTATTCTCTGAAGTAAAGGAAAACATTTGGAAATCCTTTTTATAATCAGGAGCTACTAAAACAGGGGCATTCTTCAATGATTCCTTAATCCCAGTAAAGGCTTGAATAACTACTTCTTCCCATTTGATACTCTAATCCTTCTTCAACATATTAGTGATTGGGATAGTCAATTCAACAAAGTTGGAAATAAACCTTCTAATAAAATTTATCTTCCCAAAAAAGGATTGAATTCCCTTTTTGGTTCTTAGAATAGGAACTTTGCTAATGGCTTCCACAATTACTACATTCAAAGTTAAGTACTTGCCTAGATATGCTACCAATTACACTATTAAACCCTTGACACATCCAATTCTGAAACCTATCTTGAATCCATTGTAGTAAATTTTCCATAAGTTGTTGTTACTTTGATATTCAACTCATTCATGACCTCAAGAGGTATTAAATTACATGAAGCTCATGAGTCAAACATGAAGTTATGTAACAAACTATCTTTAATAATCAAGGTAGGAAAAATGGATCCACATTCACCGAGACTCAACCATATAAGTTCCCAAATAAACCTCGTGTGGTTCACCCAATTCCTCCTATGCTTGTGGTTTTTATAATTCTGAAATGGTAGGAGGAACCTCTATAATGTTTACATTCTTACCTTGGGTGACTGTTTCTTCATTAAGCCCCAAATAATCAAACACCCTCTTCTTATGCTCAGGATTCTAAGCAATTCAACAATACGAATAGTAATCTTGATTTGACTTAATATTTGGGCTATGTCACAAGGAACATATTTGGGTAAGGATGTGTTAGGAGGAAGGTTTAAAATTATTCTCGATGGCACGAGATTTTTCATAGTTTGAGCATGGGGAGGAACACATGTTTTATTTGGGGTGAAAAGACTTTCCCATATGCATATTTTTTAGGGGTTTCCTTAGGGATACTGGTAAGAATTGGAATTTTTTGTTTGGCCTAAGGCCCTACCCCTTTAGCAACCTTACTGCTAGTATTGTATTCCTTTTCTTGGGAAACTTGCATTCATTAACAATTGTATGTCCTCTTCTGAAGGAATTCCTCCATCATACTTTTTAATCATTAATGCCCTTAAGTACTCAAAATCATTATTAGGAAACTCAAAATCTTGTACCATATAAATTTCAAAAGTATGAGTGGGAGGAAGAGGTAATACTCAGTCAATGCAATCCTAGAAATCAACAACAATTTTAGCACTTATCAGCTCAGTTGAGGTTGCTCCCTACTACGAACTTATACAATAATCCATCATGCATGCATCATCATCTGTCTAATCATCACCGGCTTCCTCAACTTCTTTGTCTTCATCACATGGGAATGGGGCAAGAAACATCTATCACACCACTCCATATCATGGACCTCTTCCATAGTAGCAACTCTGGCAGCTAAAGGATCAGGCACCAATCTATTTTCCCAAGGTTGGGGTTGTTTATTTCCTAATCCCACAGGCCCTTTACCCATGTCATCTTATCTATGATCACCTCTGGGATGATTTACAAATCTTTCTTGACCTTGTGGCTTGTGCTGACCTTGGGAACCTTTTCCAATCCCTTCTCTTCTCTGGCTAGTTTATAGGATATTTCCTTAACAACTCCGACTAAAGTTTTTACAACCTCTTCTAGATCAACATACTTACTTGATTGAGGCTTCTCTAGATTAATCAGCTTGATACCTTCCCTCTTAGGAGGCTTACCAACTGCCTTGATGTTATTTTCAATCTGCAAAGCCATGGTGAAGGCCTGCCTCAATGTTCCTAGGTTCTTGTCCCTTAAATAATAGGCAACCTTTTTGTCAAAAGCATCAAAATATTTTATCAAACAAGAAACATAACTTGGCCTCAGGATTACATGTAGCCTATTCAGGGTCTTATTGAACCGAGTATTGAATTCATGAACAGATTCATTAGGATTCTTCTTAATATTTTCAAATTCATACAAAAGAAACATGGGATTTGTCTTATCCCAATATTTCAATCTAAAAGCATTTTTCATTTCTGTCCATGAGTCTATTGAGTTATCTGAAAAAGATTTATACAAGTCATGTGCATACTCCTCAAGAGTATGAATAAAAAAATTATATACACATCCTCGAATTCAATCTCAAAGTCTTCCATCATATTGACAAATAGTTTTAAATGTTGATCACCAGTGATTGCATTATTCCATTGAAATTTAGGAAATCTATTTCTAACATCTTGTGGCACTATATTTGGATATCCAACCATACCTCTAAAATCTATAGGAACAAAAGTATTCACGAAAAAAGGAGGTTTGGGTAGGGGATGGACCATATTTCCTTGAGGGGGTGATCTTACAGGAGATAAAAATGATGAGGGACAAGGGGTCTTTGGAACACAAGAGTATAATTTTCAAAATGAATGTCCTCTAAAGACTCTCTTTTGTGGAAAACCTTGTCAACTTTGGAAAATACAAGGAAAACTAAGAATCCTACTTATGAGACACAAATGAAGGCCCCTCTCTAGTTGGAGAATTAAATTCTATATAAAGATTACCGATTCGTAATCACTTGAAGAAGAATGGTAATCCTCAATTGTAGGTTGATCACTTTCCATAATGGATAACTCTTTTCTTAATTCGTGATCCCCAACTATTTTCAGACTCTTTTTCCTCTGAATTTGTTTTCCCAATTCTTGAAACTAATTTTTAGTAGGGTTTTTACTAAACAAAGATCTTCTTCCTTCCATCTTTGTAAAGATTAGTGATAGTTTTCACTTAATACGAGTTAAGGCACTGGTATTTATCAAAATTTAAAACAACACGAAGTCACCACTATGGATTTTCACCTTATTTGTGAAAATGCACTATAAATGAATTGTCAAATATCTATCGACACCTAATTCCTACAAAGCTTAGAAAATTTGACGTTCGCTTTACCATTATTTATCATGATGATATAAATTTAGTGCCATAACTACTAGAAATTGGAAATATTGCACAAGAACTTCTAACTTTGCACAATTCTTACAAATCTCAAAATGTGATGATGTTTAAACAACATATTTACACTTAGAGCATGTAAGAAACATTACTAGGGCCAAATATAAGAATACCTTTAAAGATCCCTGACAAATGTGCCAAAATGATGTTGGTATCCAAATTGATTCTTCTTTGGAGGAAGAGAAAACTCATAGATTTAACAAGATACTCAAAGACAGATGAATCATAATTTGTTTTTCAGTAGTAGGGAAGGGATTCAAGATGGCTCTTTGTCACTTAGGTGTTGGAGAAATGGATAGTTCCATATAATAGGATTTGATCTATCCTCACTACTTTGGTTGTGCCTTTCGACTAGGGGAGAGGACCCATTTGTAACCTCTGTCGGTGAAGGACGTGAAGAGATCATTCTTTGCACAATTTTAGTGGAACCTTGAGAAAATATGATCAATACACCACAATTTAACTCTCACAAGTTGTCACTTCTTAAGAATGGGGATATTTTATGGGCAAGGTTATGGTTACTAAAGACACTTTAAAGCTACTTGCTTCTATATATGTTTTGGTGATATAATTGGTTCATTTGTGGATTCACAACATAAACAAGGGTACTTTGGGTAGGATTCATGGTTATTTAAAAATTTTGGTGGGGGATTAAGAAAGATGAAGTTGATTTCACCAGATCTTTGAGAACCTTTACAACAAGTGGACAACTTAACAACTAAAAGCTTCAGAATTGCCAAAATATTCCTTCAACCAGAAGGTGTGCATCAATGGAGCCCCAGAGCTAGACAATTTCACACAATCTTCAAGAATTCAAAATGAAGCCTTGAGATAAAGACTCAATTAAACATTAACAACCCCTAGTTCCTTATGCCTAAGATACACTAAAAGACTTATAGACAATCTTTATCAACAAAATGATAGTAAAGTGATTTTAATTGTTTATCTCATTACAAGATGAAGGCTCTTCTCATAATGAAATTGCAAATTCCACTAAACTATCATGGGGATGAGAACCTATGTGATTCAGAATGATTTTAACATAATATTGCAATATAAACATCAAAACCATTTGAAAGAATTCTGAAATAAAGGCATACACAATTTTACCTAAGATCAACATAGATTAATTTGAGATCTATTCGATTTATCAGCAAGGGAAATTTTCTTGAATAGTCTAAAACCTTGTCAATGGCTATACACTCGTAACCATCTTGACGTGATCAAATCTAAAACATAAGAGATTAACAATTTTCTCAGATGGTCTCTCAGGAAGATGGGCTTTCTCAATTTTTCTTGTAGAAATTAAACCCCGACCATTTGCAAGAGTATCCTCATTGCATTTATACAATTCACTCACTCACTCATCATAAAATTTCCCCCAAAAGGAAGAATATTTGAGGAATCCTTTCCTTGTTACCAATTTGTCTCGAGAAAGTAATGTTTAACAAATTTACACCTGAAGCTTCTAGGTGGAAAAATCATGAACTGATCACGTTTCTCAGACACTCAACCATGAATGGGATGCCATGCCATAGCTTTTTGACATTCCTTCTAATCATTCTTTTATTCTATCATGTGAGAAATCCCCTTTTTAATCATTTTTAGGTGGCTCTGTATAACTGGATCTGACAACCAATCCTTTTCAATCTCGATAGAACACCTTGAGAAATGAGTACCCTCACATGGATTCTTGCATTCGTGCGCTGCGACTCTAATTCAGCCAAGCGTAAAGAGGATTCATAAGAAGCCTCCACATGTTTCTTTGGTGCAAATGCAAAGGTGAAGTACAGAGGTAGGTTCCCAAACAAGCGTGGGCTCTCCATGTGCCTAGGACCCAAGAAAATTACCTTGGCCTTTGAAAAAGTCTTAGCATAAAGAGGAGCCAGTGGAAGCCTCCACGTGTGTCCTTGGCGCAACTACGATATGGTTCCCAAAAGTGGAGACAATAAACAAGTGCGGGTTCACCATGTGTCTCATCCTAGTAAAGTTGTTGAAGGAGTTTAAGGAGAAGTAGAAAGCACCACAATCCTAGGGTCCAAGAAAGTTTCTTTGGTGTTGAAAAGTCTAAGTATGGGAAAATCTAGCGAAGGCCTCCACATGTCTCCTTAGCGCAAATCTTAAGTTAGGACCCAGAGGTAGATCCTCAAAAGAGTGTCAGCCCTCCACGTGGACAAGGTTTGAGTTGAAGTGAGCCTTAGAGTTTCAAAATTCTCCTATGACCCACGTCTCTGCTTCAAACTTTTGATGTGGGCCCTAGCGGAGTTGCGGATTATTTCATAACTTTGCTCCCTCGTACAAAAAGGGAAAAAACTACAAAATTCTCCAGCAACCCGCCTTCCCGCTTATAACTTGAAAAACTACTACGTGTCCTTGTTTAGGTTCAAAGTAAGACTTTTGCTCTGCTGCTTCATATTTGTTGAATAGCCAATCAGAGACTATCGGGGCCATGGGGCCAATTTGGTATTTTTTAAAAATGTGACAAAGTGAAAAAATTTCACCAAAAAGAGACACCAAGCCGCATCCAATAAGATAGGTCCACATTTCCTCGGACGTTGGGACAAAACTTGTGAGGAAAACATGTCTGTAGAAAAATAGAAGGAACGGGAAACCCCAAATTCACACCCAAATTATAAATTCTTCCTCATGGACAGAGAAATGAAAAAAAATATTTGGAATTAATGTGATCCTCAACCAAAGGAAAGGACTGAAACATGGCAACCAAATGGAGGAAAAAACTTGCACGCATCAACACAGGAGACAGAGAAAACTTCAAACCATGCGAGAATGAGACATTTTAAACGAGCACGGGGTGAGATTAAAATGAGCACTAACATGTTGGAAAACTTATTTATGCCCCTCCCTTACTTCTTGTCTATAAGATATTTGTGGAGCTCAAAACCTCATTATTTAAATTGTAATGTAAAATTTGTTCCTTTGTAACTATATGTAATGTATTGGCTAAACTTTGAGAGAAATAAAAATCACATCTCTCGATGTTTTACACCCTCTTCTATGTTCTATTTCATCTTTCTGATATTTCATTGTATGCAAGGTTATTGTATATTGTTGTTGTTTTCATTGCGGGGTTTTGATACTATTGTGTTTATTGTGCAAGTTGTTCAACATCATTCTTGGTGGATCACCTTCCCTTAGAGTAGGTTTTATTTTCATGCACTTTTTATATATCTATCTCCTGGAAACATTACATTAGTGTTAGATCTGTAACTCTCTGCACTTTGGAGTAGTTGGCGCTAGGTTACGATAGGAACTTTGCCTTCTCTAAAGGGTTATCTCATTTGCAAAGTCTCACACTTTGCGATAACTCTATGTTTAACGAATCACATTGATTTGTATGTCAACCATTCACTTGGGAGCAATGCGGGGTGTTGTGATTTCACTATAACACTTGCATATGAAAGATCTAGAAATAAAAACTAAGCTTCAAAATAGTTAAAGATATTGGTTTGATATTAAGGGGAGTGTTAAAATATGCATATTTTATGCATCTAATTTCTCTCATAAATTGAGTCTAAGTTTAGATAACAACAGTTTGACTATTTCATATAGTTTGTAGCTTGTTAGAGTTCTAGTTTAATTAGAGTTCTATTTTATGAATAGATAAAGAAAAATAAATAAACAATTTATTTTATGCATGCAAAACATGCAGGTGGAATTAGAAGACTTCAGTTCAGATTTAAAAGCTTTGTTTAAGAGCAGTTCGTAGGTAAGTTTTGGGGACCTATTTTATATAATTAGTAGAAATTGTAATTACATTAGATGCACGCAACAAAGGTGTAAAATATGCATAGGCAGATGTAGAGAAGTGTTGCACACACATATATAATTGTAAGAGATGAAGATCTGTGATAGTAAGGAGTTAATTGATTATACACAACAATTCTGGTTTGAGTATTACTCTGTTTTATTAGCAAGTTATTTTTCTGTTTTTAATTTATTTATGTTGTTTGCTGTATAAGACTGCATATTTTCTACATACCACAACTCCCACTTCTTCCTCAGGATGCAATGATGTAGTTTCATTTTTGAAACTGCTCTCTCTCTGGAAGATGGGCACATTCTGTTGGAAGCTAACAATGAAGGATACTACCTAGAAATATTCTCACTAGGAATAGAAAACATTTCTTCCAGTGCTTTTACTTTTGTGCCATAAAAATTTAATCCACTTGATTCCCCTAATCGTATAAGCCGTCTAGAACCTATGACTTCATTTTGAGCGAGGCATTGAAAAACACGAAATTTTTTTGTATTAATTTCTATATATTTTACACCTCCTTTTCTCATGGCATTTTCCGATGGAGAAGAAACATCTTTGAATCTAGAAAGGGAGAGAAATTGTTTTGGCACAACAGCTAGGTTAACTCCTTCCTCCTCAATTTTATCATATTGATTTTTTCTAGCTACAAACCTATGCACATCTGTGTTATTCTCATTTGATGTAATATTATAAAAAGGAATATAAGTATTTACAACAAGTGAAGTGGTTGAAGACACTAGCCGAAAATGTCCAAACGAAGGCTCATTTTTATCCTTGTTTTCTTTTCTTCTAGCTCTTCATAGTGGTTATCCAATTGCCTTTTATGGAAAGATTCAAGAACATATTCAGGATCATTCCCATCAATCTCTTCATGTCCTGTTTTATCGATATATATTTTTATGTACACGGTTCAACTAGAAGAATGCTCAGTATCTCTAGCGATCCCTATAAGTAGTTCCTCTGCCTTCTCTTCTCCATATTAAAAATCTTTTTAATGGAACCTACCGTCACCAAGATGTCTTTCCTTGGTGTCATCACCATGATTGGAATCCACATGCACCTCTAAAAAATCATTATTCAAATCACCATCTAGATCATCATATTCATCATCTTCAGTTCCCATTGCAGCAAAAGAAACACCTTTATGAAATTCACTAAGGAAGTTATATAAACAAACTCGATCACTTTAAAAATAGATCTAGACTCAATGACTAAATTTTGTACCTTGTGGGATTTCAAGGACGAAGAACAGAGGTTCTGGATGATTAATTTTCTAGTAACTCAGTTATATTTAAATAAAAACACACACATAAAAACGAGGGAAAACAAAAACAAAATATCTTACACAAAAAGGAGGATTAATCTGATGGAGGAGTTAGTGATGTAAGAGGCTTATAATGAATCCCTATAATGGATCTATTATGGAGGATGAGAATGAAATTTGGGATACTATGAGGTGGCTCAAAGGCCCCTTCTCTAAGACGCTACCTCAAACAACTCTATGAAAATATTTTCTGATTCGTATATTCACGTTTTATAGTTGCTAATACTATAATCTTCTTCTTTTCTTTAAAATTTAAAATTATATATATATATATATTTTTACTTAAAAAATATTTATACAAGTGTATTATCTCCCCAAATCTTTCCCTTGCACCTGATGTTTTAAGAAATTTTTTCTAAGTGTATTATACCCATACCCGTACCCATACTGAAATAGTCTAAGAAAGAATTATAAAAAGAATCATTTTTATATGAATTTAACTAAATCTAAATCTAATATCTTAGTGAGTAATTTTGGATAGTACTTTTAAAATAAAACTTATTATTACATCAAGTATATTAGTTTTTTGAAGTATATTAATTACTTTTCTTATTATTACATATATATTAGCTTTTTTTCTATTTTCCTATTCTGGTTATGTAACAATTGAATTTCCACATACTTTCTATCTCGTAGTAGACAGTAAAGTAGCTTATTCATAAATGTACACACTTCTGAGATGATGTTTTATTATTTTAGTAGGTTGATTTATTGCATGTATTATCTTTAGTTTTAATTGACAGCAATTACTCCACTCACATCAGTTCAAATTCTTTGGGGTCAAGTTGATCATGGATACTCTTGAATTGATTCCATTGGAAGGAAAACCTATTGGAAAAGGACATATTTATAAATAATTATTTGTGGAGGATATTTTTACCAAGTTGGTATGTCCTTGCAGAAAATACTAAGGATTGAATAATCTTTCTTTAAAGTTCTAAACATTGTAATGAGCCTTGTATTTGCTTCCATATTTTGTATACATGTCTATCAGGGTTGTTGCAATGCAACTTCATGTGACATATTTCATCTATTATTTATGGTTTTTGGATTCCTAATCCTTTTTAGTTTGGCACATGAATGTAGGATTCTAGTAACGTTTGTGGAATTTGGATTTAAACTTGCCAATTGCACTTTCTCTTAAAATTTCTAAATCTTTTTCAAAAAAATCCATTTTTTTGCACATCCTGCAATAATTTTTGTTCATGAGAACATATTATTTCGAGGAATTTTATCAAAGAGTTCTTGTGACTCATCTATGTTTTGCCATTTTGCATACATTTCTACTAAGGAAGTGACATCTACAATATTTGACAATGAATATGGTCTCATGTACCGTGTGATGATTGCGAGTACATGAAAAAGTGGATTTTTAAAAGGCCTTGGAAACTATCAAGTAAATGCAATTTCCAAGTGTAAAACTAAGCTCCACAACATTTTCCACAATGCTTCTTCCTGTGTGAAAATGGAATATTTAAAACAAGGTGTGAACATCTATCACATGAAGAATAGTGAATACACAGAATCATAATCGATATTGGAGTATTTTTTATTAACAAATATTCTCTAAAAATATTTGGAAATACATGGAAAGCATTGAAAATAAAGGAATCTCCTATTGTCAATATCAATATTTTGTATACCATCACCTTTTTGGAAATTGTAACTTAAGGCATTATTGACTTATAAGTTTAGAGTGTATGCAAAAATATTGAAATCATTATGCAATATGTAATGGTGCATGTTAAAAAAATATGTATTGAATGTGATAAATTGGGAGGTATAGAGTAATGTTTGGTATATTTGATAAAGTTGTTGCTTACACTAGAGATTGATGTATGTCAATTGTTTAATGTTATGGTTCCATTTAGTTCATGGTATGAAAAATATCGATATTGATTATACTATTGTGTATTTTTATTGCATGGATTTATCAAAGTTAGATTAAAAAGTGCATTGTCAAAGAGGTTTGAATCACTATTACCTTTACATTGACAATTACATGACCAAATTGACATAGTTTTGAAGGTTAGTGCTCTCACATGACATAGTTTATTGCATTTGAGTCTTACAAAAAAAATATGGGTTTGTATTTCATTTCATGATTTACATTAGACATTCTCTAACATAAATAAAGTCATTCTCTAACATAGTATTCCAAGTATAAAAAAGTCCAGTGATGTGACAATTGTAATCCTGATAATCATGATATCATCAAAATCCATTAGACCGCATCTCGATGATGCATATTTTGAAACAATTTGTATTCTTTGTAAATGCTTCTGCATTTTACATACATGTCTATCATGGCATTCACATTTACAACATTGGATGAAAAGCTACTTTCAATTATTGTTTGATAGATCTCTATGCCCTATTCTAAAGCTCTCATATAGGGACATATGATCTGAGTATGCCAACTATGGTTATTGAGATTGGCTTTACACATGCCAATTACATTTTATTAAACTCCAAGGCATTGTTTCCAAACAAATCTTGGACATCTCCAACAATGATTGCAATCCATGAGACTACATATCATTGAGGTATTTTTAGTTCCCACTCCTCTTCGACACTATTTCATTATGATGTTACTCTGTTGATTGATAATTAGACATTTGATTATTATATCTTGATCGGAAAATGATAGACTATACAGATATTTTGATGATTGACATGTTGTTATTTATAGTTTGGTTATGATAGAATACATGACACTAATATATAGTTATATATGTTGATTTGTAGTATTATTATTTTATACTAATATGTCATATTCTGGATACATTGCCTATATTGGATGTTTTCAGTAGAACTATGCTTTTATGGATGTTAGAATTGAATTATATGATGATAGATGATAGAATTGATAATTTTTTATGATGATTATTGATTTACATATGTATATTACTCTTGATGTTGTTGATGCGGTGATAAGGCCGTAGAGGTATTTTATGTAGTAGGGATACTATATCATATACATCGAAAGGGGATAGGGGACCAACCATGAAAGGATATCGGGTGTTGTGCAACATGGGTAAAATTTGATAACTTGTGTATAATGTTATGTTGTGTTATTGCATGCTTTGTTAGGAGGTTCCCATAGGGGATAACCTCATTTATGTGGCCATGGGTGTAATATGTTCCTTTCTTTTAATTTTTTATTGTTTGAATTTGTTGTGCATGTGTTTAATTATTTGGGAAATATTGTTACTTTATTAACACTTGCTAATGTATCTTAATTAACTAATTTAGCTTAAATTTTAAACTAAAAAGAGGGATATGACATGTGGGCAATAAATTGGGTAGATGGTCCTTGAAATATTGTGGATGTAAATTAGATTTGTGTTGGGTTTTGTGTTGTGTACTCTTTCCCAACTTAAAAATTCATATTTTTACTTGGGAGGTTTTTTTGGAGGCTTTTCGGACAAGCTAAGCTTGTCACACACCTCTTAAATTCATCAAACAACCATATCTATGGTATGAGTAGTTAATTATTATGATTATTTAGGATTTTGGAATTCTAAAATGGTGAAATTATTACACTTTATTACCTCATTTTTTAATTTTTTCCTTTTGAGAAATGGAATGACAGTTAGTGTGTGTAAGAGGCTTGTCATTCCATCAACCAAAATTTATTAGCCTTGAGATTGATGGTTGACTTGGTGATGTGGAGTTGAGGGGAAGTGATGTGGATCCTACATGGAGCCACATCACCCTCCTCTTCTCCTTTTTCTATATATGCAAGTTAATTTTTGGTTATGGGGTTACTTTATTTTTGTTGTGCACTTGTATTTTGGGAGTTAGAGTTTTGAGTTGCTTGCTTGGAGTCTTGGAGATTCTTTGATTTGTTCTTGAGCTTGGAAGGAGATTTGTGTGGTGACCTTGGATCAAATTCTTGCAATGGCAAGGTAGGAGCTTCACCCATGTATTTTAATTTTATATATGTGTGTGTGTGTTTTTCTTTATTGAATGAAAGAATGATTTTTGTGTACATGTTATGAGGGATTGGGTGGATTTCCTTTAAATTTGGTGTAGGAGAAACCCATGAAGATTATTTCTAGAGGAAAAAGGGAGATTGTGAGGAAATGTGGAGGGAGAGTGGAAGATGTGCTCCACCTATGTGGAGATAAAAGGGATTTATGTGTTTCTTTGCATAGGAAAAAAGGGAGAAATAAGTGTGTGTGTTTTGATGATAGTGCACTTGGAGGACCTTGGGTGGACCCTCTTTCCACATGGGAGGCATAAGGAGAGAACTCCATGTTCTTGTCTCCATTTGGGCTTGTTATCAAGCCTTTGTGTTTTGATTAAATTTGTATATTTTACTTTTTTGATTTGGAAAATGTTGCAAACTTCTCTTTCTTGTCTTGCTTGGAAAAGAATGTTGGAATGTTGATACATTGTATGAATATGGAAATGTTGCATGAGTGTTTGTGGAAGCCATTTTGTAAAATTTGTCAAATGTTGCATAATACCCCTCATGGTTCTTTGGTTGGGGCTCGGGGGCCAATAAGGGGATGGCTTCTCCTCTTATTGGATTATAGGTTGGGCGGAGAGTGTCGCCTATACCCCTTTATTTGTATTGTGATTCAATATTTGAAGAGTTTAAGGATGCAAGTTTTGAAGGCTATAAAGTTGGGAGATGACCTTGAAAGAAGATTTGTGTTTTGAGCTTGTTGGAAGAACCTCCATGTTGTAAATTTTATTATTGTTCCCACTTAGAGTGGAAGATTGTAACTCTTCTATATTTGAAGGAAATCCTTGTATAATTCATTTATTTCAAGTTTGTAGTGACTTAGTTGAATGGAGAAAGAACTTTAGTTGTATACCTTGTTGGAAAGGACTATTTCATTGTAAGAAAGGGATTAGAAATTTTTGTATTACAAAAGAATTTTCTTGCAACCTTCATTTATCATATTTGTATTGTATAGTTGGAAAGAGAAATCTCAAAGTTATATTTGTTAAAAGGGACTTACATTTCACCTTGTTGTAAGTTGTATGTTTGAATGGAAAAGTGAATGTTAATCCTTTTGCATTATTGGCAAGTTAGTTTTAAATGGAAAATAGATAAATTTCATTAAATATTGTTTTATATCTCCTATTCAAATGATCATGTAAGAAGGAATATAGAGTCAATTTTATATCCAAATTTTACATTTTATTGTAAAGAAAATAAAGAGGAAAGGAGTTACTTAACTTATTATTCCTCTTACTCTCTCTAAACTAAGTTATGAAAAGAAAATATTCGTGTTGAATTTATACTCAAAATTAACAAAGTTATAAGGAAAAAAAATTATATTTTGAAATTTATATCAAGAAGTAATATCTACCTATTTTCGTTGGGCTAAAAAAATATATCCTTAAATTTAACCATATCATCAATATGAATGGTTGGAGATTTTCAACTACTTGGCAAACTAATTCATTATACAAATACATTTGATTGATTAAATAAAATAAAGTAAACAAAGATACCATTGAAATTAGTTACATTTATATAGTGATGTTGTATAAATGTATACATTTCATATATATATATATATTGTAGTTGCATATTTATATTAAAATAAAATGGAGATATTATTTACACACACACACTACATATAATGATAATATATTTTAATAAAAACATATATACTTAATCCTACCCATATGGCTGGTAATATGGGGGTTTTATTTTAATAAAAAGAAAATTTGGTTGGGGTTGGGTTGCGATCAAATTTGTTTTTAGTTTGTGGAGTGGGGGTGGGTGCCGCACCTACGCCAACCACTTTATATTATAAAATTGTGGAGGTCAGGTGCGGCACCCCCAATGGAAATAAAGCCTACAGTCATATATAACCATGGCAATGTCAAACTAAGCCACAAATCCTTACATCCAGCTGCATTTCGACTAACTTAGGCTAATTAAAATTTAAAACAGTGGCCGATTTGGTACACACAGACAAATAATATTTTATATAATATTATATTTATATATTTATTATTATATCTAAATTATATATAATAATATATATACATAATTGTGGGTAAAATCATTTTATTTTAATAAAATATATATATATATATATACATATATGTGTATATATTTATATATAAAATATATCTCTAGGGTTTCCTATTTAATTACCCAAATGGGTATATACATATTGTATATACATCCAACTTGCAAGAAAAATACCAAATAAAAACAAATAAAGAAGGGAAAATAATACCCACAAAAGGAAATGGGTAGATCTATGATTTTAGAAAAGAAACTTAAAAAAAATGAAGCTTCAAAACGTCCTCTAATGGCCTCCATGGCTTCACCTCCTCCTCCTCCAAACCTACAAAATAAGAATGAGAAAATGAATGAGAAATTAGGGTAAATGGAAATAAAAAGAAAGCTATAAGGATATTTAGGGAAACCCAAATCTAAGGGCTAGGATAGATTTAATCTAATGGCCCAGATTTAACCCTACATCACTTAAGTGGGTGGATTTTTGTGGGAATGAAATTTAAATAAAAGTGCATGGGTAATGGGGTGAATGGGGCCACTTAGTGGCTAGACAAAGTAGATAAATTTTTGTAATAGAAATAAAGTATATGGTGTGCTTGGTAATTAAATAAACAAATGGGACTTGGTAAATGTTTTAAACTGTAAATATTTTTAGGAAGTAAATTAATAATATTTAATTATTAATTTAATTTCAACTTCCTCCAGGTTGTGTAGAAACTTTAACCGAGAAATTAATTAACTTGTGAATAATGTTTACCCTTACAAACCCTTTTAAACAAAAAAATACCATAATTTTGCCTATTAAATTATTAGGTTTTATTTTGATTTGAGAGTAGAAATTTGTGGGCATTACACTTGGTATCAATGCCATGTGTTCAACGCTTGGACCTTGCGTATACTTGGAAACACAAAACATAAACATGTAAACCTAGCATAAACTACACCTAGAACACACAACATTGCATGCTATTTTAAGACATAGAAGACTTAGAAAACTGAAAAAAACCTAGATGATGATAAAATAACTCTCGCTTTAGTCCGTATACAGGAGACACAAACCGTAAAAGGGGTTCATACACGTAGACCTAGATTTACCACCCTCAAATTAGGTAGTATGACTATATTTCCTCGAATACCGTAAATATTACATGATGTTAATGTCATTATACATGGACAATATTTAGGAGGGTGACCTATACACATGACAAAGATCCATAACTAGAGCCTTGTGTACCTTCGATCATAGGTCTTTGAAGATATGGTAGAGAACTCCCATGTGGAGTCAATTAGACACGAGTCACTAGCTAGAGACAACAAAGATAGAGCTACGAGACACGCGATAGGTCTAGGATTCCTAGGCCAAGAGATGATCATAAAGAGATATCTAGGGATGACCGTTGATGGTAGTGGATCACATTAGAGAGATACTGAAGGTACACCTACATCATTTGCTAGAGACACATGAAAATTTTAGGCCGAGGTATGGATAGATAGCTTGAGAAGATGCTTCAAGTCATGTCCTTATACCATCAACATAAAATCTCATGTTGCCATCCACCTTCTAAGAGACGAAGTCGATTGTTTGGTGGAGGATTGAGGAGGAGAAGCTCCATGTTGATTAAGAGATAATTACTTCGGAGATCTTTGAGGAGTATTTCAGAAGTAGATACATATCCAAGAGATTCATCCAGTAATGGATCGACTAGTTTCATGATTTTTGACACTCATCCATGACAATAGTAGAGTATGATGTTTAGTTTTGAATCTGCTTCACTATGTAGACTACATATATGATGAATAGGTTAGGGTTCATAGGTTCATCAAGGGCCTAAAATTAGAATTAGCTAGGGTAGTGCACATTCATTATCATTAAAAACTATCAAAGGTCGTGGAGAAGGCCTACATTGTAGAGGAAACTAGGGGAAGACTTAGTAGGATCGAGATAGAGTGCGGAACCATATATACAAGATGCAAGAATGGAGGTTGAGGTGATCAAATCCTCCTCCTCATGGTGGACACTCTTCAACAAAATTTTCCTTCATCCCTCCTCAAACAATAGTAGTAGAAAAATTGACTACCCTTTCAACCTCCATAATTCCATGGTTCTTAGAGAGGGCGTAGTATGGGGCCTCCAGCTAGGGGGCATTAAGAAACAGGAGCTCCACATAGAGCTCAGATTAGCTAGAGTATGTCCAAACCACAACAACAATAGTTAGTAGAAGGATCATCATGATCTTACTCACGAATAGTGTGGGAATTGGAGGGTTTCTTCCTAGTTGAGGGGAACACTTAGTTCATATGGGTGTAGTTTACATGGACATCACTAGAGAGAGTGCCCACATAACTCGTTAATTGGGTAAGGCACCTATTTCTAAGCCTACGGTTGGTGACATGGCCAAGAGCCACAAGATTTATGCAGTGGTTGAGAACTACAGGTATAGCACTAGGGATGGGTGATTAAGACCACAGTAGTATTGGTGGTATTTCTACCCCTATCTTATTTGATTCTAGCTCTTCATATTCTTTCATTTCTCCATCATTAGTAGAGTGATGCAGGCTAGTGGTAGTTAGGTAGGGCCTTAGTTGGGATGTTGAGATGGCTTCTAGAGCCAAACTCTTAGTGGATTCCTTATTTAAGGAGTGTGTAGTGGACCTAGGACCATTCACCATAACTTTGGATCTTTGTAACCTTCCCTTGGGTTCATATGAAGCTATCTTGGGAATGGATTGGTTATCTCCAAACATAATTAGGGTTGATTGTTATAACAAGGTTATATCTTGTGCAGACAATTTGGGAGTTGAGTCGGTGATAGTTAGAGTTAGGAGACCCATATCTATTTGCACCATATCTACTATGAAGATGAAGCGGTGTGCATGACGAGGTTTTCAGTTATATTCCTTCATAGTAGTGACCAATCAGAGGATGATACTCGGGGACCTTCCCCATTTTATAGGAGTTTTTCGGATGTTTTCCTAGGGATTTTATAGGATTACCTCCCCCACATGAGATAGAATTTCATATTTATTAGGTTCTATGAGAAAATCCTGTCTCACCTGGACCATATAGGATGAACATACTTGAGCTATGTGAGCTCAAGTTGTAGTCGAAGGGTCCTCTTTAGAAAGTCCTAGTTTTTCCTATTGTTTCTCCTTGGGGTGCACTAGTGTTTTCTCGTGAAGAAGAAGGAAGGATCCTTGCATTTGTGTGTGGACTACGGACACTAAACCGAATAAAGTAACGATAGGGGAAGGTATCACAGTTGATCCTTCCAAGGTTGTAGTAACACCCGTAGTAGTTTATTATGGGTTTTCAAGATGCGATCAACCAATGTGAATGAGGTGCACATTTTCATAGGATTGGTGGGTTATTAACAAAGATTTGTTCAAGAATTCTCTCAAAATATGCACCCAAACACTTCCCTTCAAATGAATGGGAATACGTTTGTTTGGTAAAATAGATGTGAGAAGGCCTTGAGTACATGAAGGAATGCCTTATAAAAACATTGATTCTTGCAAAGTGCCATATCACGAGAAGGATCTCTTTATGTGTACAAATGCTTCTTTAACATGATTAGGAGTTGTTTTGATGCGGGATGATCATGTTGTAACCTTTGAGTATCAAAAACTCAAGGATTATGAGTTCAATTATTTGATTTATGACCTTGAGATTACAATAGTGGTGCATGCTTTAGTGTATTGGCATAATTTCCTTATAGTTAGGAGGTTCATTCTTAGGGCATACAATTTTAGATTACATCACCTGTTCAAGTAGCCTAATCTCAATGCTCATCAATGATGTTGTATGGAGTTACTATGTGAGCACGACATGGAGATAGATCATGTGAAGGGGAAGGAGAATGTGTTTGATGTCACTTTGAGATGATGAATACATTTGGTTATGGATACCTTAGTGGGTATAGACTTGGGGAGCACAATTTTGTGACAAATTCCACATGAAAAATTCTACTTTATAGCTAGAGAAAAGATTAAGTCTCAAAGACTGTTTGAGGGGAAGTTTGATGGATTCACATTGGATTCAAATGGATTTCTCCAAGATGAAGGTCAAGTGTATTTAGCTATGGATGGAGGTTTAAGACAAGATATATTAGAAAAGGCTCATTACGCATTTTATTAACCCATTCGTGGTTGAAGAAGATGCATGACACTTTAAGATAATTTTAGCATTGGAGAGGACTTTGGAGATATGTAGCTCGGTTTGTGTCTTGGTGTTTGGATTGTTAGATGGTTAAGGCCAAGCATCATCATCTAAAGCTGGCCTTATTTACCCACATGCCTTACAAGAGTAGAAATGGAACACCATTTCCATGGACTTCATAGTGCAGCTCCGATGTTGAGATACCACCACGATTCCATCATGGTCATGGTGGATATATTGATGAAAGTGGCCCATTTTTATTGGTGAATACCACCTATATAGCTATTATAGTGGTGCGATTGTACTTAGATTATATTTTTAGACTTCAAAGATTCTACGAGAACATTATTTATGACCTCAATCTCTTATACACCTCTTTTTTTTGTTTAATGCATTTGGGAAGATAATTAATTTCAGTATAGCCTATCACCTAGAGACAGATGGATAGATTGAGTGGGTGAATTAGATATTGGAGGACATGCTTCTAATGTACGTCATGGACCTTCACTCAATATACAAGGACTATTTGTACCTGGTTGAGTTACCATACAACAACAAAGCTTAGAGTTCTATTGATATCACTTTATTTCGGGATTTTCATGGCAAAGAGTGCGGGACTCCACCGAGTTAGGAAAGGATATAGGATAGAGTATCTCTTGGGCCAACTTTGTTACAAAACATGGAGCAACAAGTTGTGTTGATCAGATAGAGACTACAAAAGGAACATGATATACTGAAGAAATATGTAGATCAAAGGAGAGTTGACCTCGGTTATGAGGTGAGAATGGAGGTGTTTCTTCATTTCAGAAATCATAAGAGTCATGTACATTATGGAAAAGTCTCTAAGACATCTCTTAGATTCGTGGGTCCATTTGAGATCTTGGAGTGGATCAGTCCCTTATCTTATCATCTAGCTTTTCCACCTAGCTTGTCTCATGTTCATGATGTATTTCATGTTTCCATTCTTAGTAGATATATTTGATATCCCTCTCATGTATTTGATTGAATGGCATTGCAAGTGAAAGAGTAGGGAAGGTGAGTGTTGATCCTGTGTGCATCATATAAGCAAGAGAATGGGAATTTGAGGTGTGAGGTTGACCAGGTGTGAGTTCAATGGGATAGGTATGATGAGACTACAACCATATGGGAAGATGTTACTTTGATATGGACTAAATTTCAGCACCTATTATAGTGAATTCCAAGAGGAAGTTGAGTCTAAGGAGAGGGGGATGTAGTGCCCACTCCTTTTTAACACTATTTCATTATGATGTTATTATAGTGGATTGGTACTTAGACAATTGATAATTATATCTTGATCGGTAGAGGATAGACTATGAAGATATTTGGACTATTGACATGTTGTGATTTACATTTTGATTATGATGCATTATATGACACTAATAGACAATTATATATGTTTACTTGTAGTATTATGATTTTATACTAACATACAAGTCATATTTTGGATACATTTCTTATGTTGGATGTTTTGAGTAGATTTTGAGTTTATGGACGTTAGAATCAAATTATATGATAATAGATGATATAATTACTAATTTTGGATGATGATTATTGATTTCTATATCTATGTTATTCTCGAGGTTTTTGATGCGGCCAAAAATCTAGAGAGGTATTTTGTTATATTGCAAGGATACTATATCATATACATCGAAAGGGGATAAGGGACCAACCATGGAAGGATTTCAGGTTTTGTGCAACATGGCCAAAATTTAGCAACTTGTGTGTAGTGTTATGTTGTGTTATTGCATGCCTTATATAGGAGGTTCCCATGGGGGTAACCTCATTTATGTGGCCATGGGTGTAAATATTTCCTTTCTTTTAATTTAAATTTTTGAATTTTGTGTGCATGTGTTTAATATTTGGGAAATATTGTTGCTGAATAAACACTTGCTAATGTATCTTAATTAACTAAGTTAGCTTATATTCTAAACTAAAAGAGGGATATGACATGGGGGAAATAAATTGAGTAGATGGTCCTTGAAATCTTGTGGATGTAAATTAGATTTGTGTTGAGTTTTATGTTGTGTACTCTTTTTAACTTCAAAATTCTGATTTTGATATGGGAGGATTTTTAAGAGGCTCGTAGGACAAGATAATCTTGTCCCATGCCCTCAAATTTTTCTAAAAACCATACCTATTATATGGGAATTAATTTTAGGATTACTTATGTTTTTGAGATACTAAAAAGGTGAAATTCTTGCACATTATTATATGATTTTTTTTTCCTTTTGAGGAGTGGTGTGAGGGTTAGTGTCTGTAAGAGGCTTTTCATTCCCTCAAACACCAATTTATTAGCTTTGGAATTTATGGTTGACTTGGTGATGTGGATTTGATGAGAAGTGATGTGGATCCTACATGGTGCCACATCACCCCTTCTTCTCCTTTTTTATACATGGAAGTTAATTTTTTGGTTATATTGTTACTTCATTTTTGTTGTGCACTTTGCATTTTAGGAGTTAGAGTTTTGAGTTTCTTGGTTGGAGTCTTGGAGCTTCTTGTATTTTTGCTTGAGCTTGGAAGGAGCTTTGTGTGGTGACCTCAGATCAAACTCTTGCATTGTCATGGTAGGAGATTCACCCAGTGTAGGATATTCACCCATGTATTTTGATTAAGTGTGTGTGTGTGTGTGTGTGTGTGTCTTTGTTTATATGAATGAAATCATGATTGTGTGTGTACATGTTTTGAGGGATTGGGTAGATTTCCTTTAGATTTGGTGTAGGAGAAAGAAATGGAGATTCTTTGTGGAGGAAAAATGGAGATTGTGAGGAAATGTGGAGGGAGAGTGGAAGAGGTGATCCACCTATGTGGAGATAAAATGTATTTAAATGTTTCTTTACATATGCAAAAAGGAAGAAATAAGTGTGTGTGTTTTGATGTTTGTGCACTCGAAGGACCTTGGGTGGATCCTCTTTCAACATGGGAGTAATAAGGAGAGAAATCCATGTTCTTGTCTCCATTTGGGCTTGTTATTATTCCTTTGTGTTTTGATTAAATTTTTATATTTTACTTTTTTGATTTGGAAAATGTTGCAAACTTATCTTGCTTGTGTTGCTTGGAAAATAATGTTGAAATGTTGATACATTGTATAAATATGTAAATGTTGCATTAGTGTTTGTTGAAGCGATTTTGTAAAAGTTGTCAAATGTTGCATAATACCCCTCATGGTTCTTTGGTTGGGGCTTGGGGGCCAATAAGGGTTGGATTCTCCTCTTATTGGATTATAGGTTGGGTAGAGAGAATCACTTGATCCCCTTTATTTTTATTGTGATTAAATATTTGAAGAATTCAAGGATGTAAATTTTGAAGGATATAAAGTTGGGAGATAACCTTGAAAGAAGATTTGTGTTTTGAGCTTGTTGGAAGAACCTTCATGTTGTAAATTTTATTATTGTTCCCACTCAGAGTGGAAGATTGTAACTCTTGTATATTTGAAAGAATGACTTGTATAATTTGTTTATTTCAAGTTTGTAGTGACTTAGTTTATTATAGAAAGAACTTTAGTTGTATACCTTGTTGGAAAGGACTATGTGTCTTTGTAAGAAAGGGATTATAATTTTTGATTACAAAAGAATGTATTTGCAACATTCATTTATCATATTTGTATTGTATAGTTGGAAAGAGAAATCTCAAATTATATTTTTTAAAAAGGACTTACGTTTCACCATGTTGTAAGTTGTATGTTTGAATGGAAAAGGAATGTTAATCCTTTTTGCATTATTGACAAGTTAGTTTTAAATGGAAAATAGATAAATTTCATTCAATAGTTTTTTATTTCTCCTATTCAAATGATATTGTAAGAAGAAATATTGGGTCAATTTTATATCCAAATTTTACATTTTTATTGTAAATAAAAAAATAAGGAAAGTAGTTACTTAAGTTGATATTCCTCTTACTCTTTCCAAACTAAGTTATGAAAAGTAACTATTAGGTTTGAATTTATAGTCAAAATTTACAAAGTTATAAGGAGAAAAATTTATATTTTGAAATTTCAAATCTAGATGAATTTCTACATATTTACGTTGAATAAATAAGCCATTAAATTTAACCATCTCATCTATATGAATGGTTGAATATTTTCATCTACTTGGCTTACAAATTCATTTAAAAAATAAATTTTATTCATTCAATAAAATAAACTAAACGAATATACCATTATAATTAGTTACATTTTTACAATGTTGTTATACAAATGTATATATTTCATATATATTTATAATTACATATATATGTAAGATATTTGAATTTAAAAGACATATATATTTAACCCTAGCCATATGGCTCATAATATGGGGTTTTTATTTTAATAAGAAAAAAAAAAATTGGTGGGGTTGGTCCATGGTCCAACCCCCATGCCTTATGTTTTTAGTTTGTGGAGTGGGAGGGTGCCATACCCAACCCCACCCACTATATAGTATATACAGTAGTGGGGGTGGGGTGCAGACCCCACCCCCACCCAAATGGACACAAAGCTTACAGTCATATATAACCTCGGCTATATCCAACTTAGCCCCAAATCCTTATATGCGGTTGTATTTTTTTTTAGTCAGGCTGATTACAATTTAAAACACATGTCACTTTGGTACACACAGACATATAATATTATATTAGTGTGAACATGGGGAGAACTTATGCACCGCAATGAAATACCGATGCTGATACTCGTGATCTAGATGATTATCACGGTGGTTTATCATCAACAAAAAAAAATCTTCACAAAGTGGTTTACCATAAACCAGAGAAGGGTGGTTTTCAAAGTGGTTTACCACAAACCAAGAAAGATCATGTTGTTTATAGATTATTTTTAGCTCTCATCATATTCCCATTTTTATGAGATTTCATATAGGAAATTGATTACAATCATGAACATGAATAATCCACTATTCATTATTACAACTAAAAACATGGCCACCAATCCAATGTTGCAGCCTCAATCGATGGTGCACGACGAGAGGTCACCGATTGCCCTCCCGCCTCCGTTGCCTCCAACCTCCATCTCGATGGTTGCTTACTCAAGAAATTGGGCTTGAATGATCAATAGTTTCCACATTGGATTTATTGGTATAATTTCCCTCCCACAATGTGAAACATCATAGTTTCACCGAAAATGCATCCATAAAATGAATGAATTTGACATTGATGACTTTATTGACTTTGACGATATACAATGACAAATTTTGAAAATGACCGTTATTTTGACACGACACTACAATTTTGAATTGATTATACAAAATCCAATTGATGATTGGATTTTACGACTCAAATTTTAGATTACAAAAACAATTAAATACTATAAACTATTTTTTACTCCAACTTTAAAAAGGATGACATAAACAATATAACAATAATGGATAACACACTACGGTTATATAAAGGAGATGGAATGTCCAAAAAAAAAACACAAATACCTTCTAAGTTCTAATAGTCAGCATTCGGACTTATGTCTCTATCCGTTAATAGCTCTATATATGCGAAAGTGTACAGTTTGGATGTGAACATATGGTAAGTGCATACGTGCATGTTTAAATGCCTCCAATCTATTGCTCCTTCCAATGCCTTCTAATTGCCTCGAAGAGTGTAGAAGATAATCTCAAATTTAATGCTTTCCAACTTATGACCACAAAAAAATAGTTACGCATAGATTAGACGTCTTCGCTATGTCCAATCGAACATAAATTTGATCCCACGTTGATGTGCATGCACAAATAACTGTGAATAGAATTTTTGTGGCTCCAAGATCAAACTTTGTAGATCTACACATGGATCTTGGATGGCTCTATGTAACAGGTTTGACACAATGTGGCCACTCCACCGTCTAAGGAAATAGAATGCAAGTTTAGTTGTATTCACTGACCCACCAGGATAATCAGTGAATCACCTCCCAAGCTCCAGCTAAGGATACCATGACGTTCTTAGCAGAAAGAGGGCTGGTAAGAAGTAACACTTATGATGAAGTCCACAGATCTACATAGCCACACCAAGAAACACTAAACACATACAAAGGACATGAAATATGCTAAATCGAGATCAATGTCTTTATGAGCCCATGCACTTGCTGACAATTTTGACTTGCAATTCATTGATGTTCTATGATCGATCTTCCTCCACATAGATTCAAATATGAATACGGCAAAGGAAAATTCCAATACAATGTTGTAGGTTATCTTAGAAATAAGGATGATATCAAGGATCTCCAATGAATATAGCACACAGATTTGCACTTTGATGTCGTCAAGCAAAGCTCAGAGCCTCCCTCACATTATATACACGCCCAAAAAATGTTGTTGATAATTTGTACGTAGAGATTTAATTCTTGCAGAATATCAGTGATGTCCCAAATCTTTTATCTGCCAAAGAAAAGACACAATCTAACTATCACACACAAAATAAGCTGCTACAAATGAGTTAGAGCTTCTGCAATATATTATTATAAAATATATTTCTTAGAAAACTCATTAATAGAGGCGGCCATAAATCTGGCAATGCCTCTGGTGTTTTCAAAACAACATATTGCACTCCAGAAGACTGTAACCAGCTCTCGATACCCGATTTTGAATATGGGTAAGATTTGCATAGGAATAAAAACAAATACACGAGTATAAGATATATATTTTTCAATAGAATCATTCCGTATAATATTATTTGTGTAAGGAGGTTAAAATATATAGGAAAATTTATCCTATAAGAAAGGAGTCAACTCCTATCTCATTATCACTCATATCTCTCACACATCCCTAGGATATCTCACACACCTCCTAAACTATCTCAACCACACCTATTACTAAGGTGAGATAAACTCACGCATAACTAATACTTCTCAATATGAGAAAGTATTATTACACACATAATAATAATGTTCATAATATTAAAACTCTAATATCCAAATAACCCAAACCACTAACACTTCATGTTCACACTATAAACATGAATTATGTAACACACACACACACACACACACACATATATAATTCTATATGTATATTATATATTATATAATATTTTATATATAAATATATATATATATATATATACATAATTATGAGTAAAATAATTTTTATTTCAATAAAATAAACATATACATATATGTGTTTATATTTATATACAAAATATATATGTAGGGTTTCCTATTTCATTACCCATATGGGTATATACATATTGTATATACATCCAATATTCAAGTAAAATACCAAAAACAAACAAATAAAGAAGGGAAAACAATACCCACAAACGAAATGGGTAGATCTAAGATTTTAGCACAAAACTTCAAGAAAATGGAGCTTCATGAACCCCTCTAATGACTTGCATGGCTTCACCTCCTTCTCATCCACCAATCCTGCAAAATAAGAATGAGGAAATGAATGATAAATTGGGGTAAATAGAAATAAAAATAAATCTATAAGGATATTTAGGGAAACCAAAATCTAAGGGCTATGATATATTTAATCTAATGGCCCAGATTTAATCCTACATCACTTAAGTGGGTGGTTTTTTTCCGAATGAAATTTAAATAAAATTGCATAGGTAATGGGATGAATGAGGCAACTTAGTGGGTAGAAAAAGTATATAAATTTTGTAATAGGAAATAAACTAAAGTTGGTGCTTGGTAATTAAATAAACAAATGGAACTTGGTAAATGTTTTAAACATTAAATATTTAATTATTAATTTAATTCCAACTTCGTCCAGTTGTGTAGAAACTTTAATCGAGAAATTTATTAAACTGTGAATAATTTCTACCTTGCAAACCCTTTTAAACAAAAAAAATTTAACCGTAATTTTTCCTATTAAATTTTTGCTTTTATTTTGATTTGAGAGTAGAAATTTGTGGGCGTTATAGTATTCTTTTGGATGTCATTAAATCCTAGTCTAGTTACCCATTTTGTGTATAATCAACAATCATTGCATTCTATGAGACCATGTTCACATTATGCATTCTATCAAACATATATATATTTGATTACATTAAAGTGTTATTTTATAAGGGACCCAAAACCACAAATACATAGAGAGAAGAAGAAATATAAATATGTCTTAAGAGGAAAATCCTCTACCAATGGCCAAGAGAAACACCCACATCATCAACACACAAGATAGGTCACGAATGACTGTAAAGAAGAACCAAGTTACATCACTGAACCATATAGACCTTTCCTGGACACACTAGCCAAGTCACCGTAGGTAATAAAGTTTGAATTTGTTATGGATACACCTTGCCAATTTAATGTGTGTTTCAAAATTTGAATAAGAAATATGGTTTCTATTATTCATTGATGGACTTTTTGTACCCTCTTCCGAAGCTCCCATTTTGGTGCAAGTTTAGAGTTTGGTAGAGATTGTGAATTAATGAGGTTGGACATCCATTTTTTTGCATTGAGATAGAAACTACTAAAGGATATTAAGGAATCATATGAACTATATTAGCTCCAATTATCATTTTCAATGAGAACATGTCTCTTTGAGTCATTTGGTTGAAAAAAGTGAATTTGTATGATGGAAAAGGTGAACTAGTTAGGTTGGACATATGTTTGTTGAATTGGAATAAATAAAGTGCCATGTATATTGATGAAGCTTATGTCTTTGGTTATCTCCAATTATCATTTTCCATGATAACGTGTATCTGTTTGGTTGAAAATAAATACATATTTTAAACACATGTTTTTGGATAAAGTAAATCCCCCATCATTGATTTGAGACGGAATTAGTTTACCTATTAATAGAAAATTCTTTACTATGTAAGACTTCAATAGTTGAAGATATGTTAAAAGTATATAATAAACATGTTCCTAGTAAATAGAGTGTGTATATCCTTTTCATGGAACCCTCTCTATATAATCCCTTGAAATTGGAGAATGTGCCTTGTTATTTAGTTCGTAACAATAAAATACCATGTCTTTGATTGATAATGATTATTTAAACACGTTATTGTTTCCATGTCTTCAATTAAACTACCATTTCTCGATAGGTCCCTAATCGGGAATGTAAATTTGACCTGATACAAGATAATACACATCTTACATCAATTTGACTTAAAATAGATTGTCCTAGTGTGGATTACTCATGTCCAAAGAGAGGGAGTTGTGAAAGAATTTTTAGCATTATATAGATTCTAAAACAAGATTGAGGAATTTTATAAAAGATTTCAGTTTTTTCCGTACCATCTAATACCTAAATATGTACAAGTTATGAAATATTTCAAAACGTTTGTTAAACCAAAAGAGGGCAGAGAAGCCTCTTGTCACCAAAATAATATTTTTATTATATTTTAGATTTGATGGAATCAATTTTTAGGGTTGGCACCTATTGTCCAACGAAGAGAAGATAGGTTTCCCAACCACCAAGTGCTTCACTTGCTAACATGCCTTCCAAATTGACTATAGAATAAAGGACCCATGAGGAACAAAAAGAAATCCCCCAAATATAAATTCAACCAAATGAATCCTGTTGGTGCTCAATTTGGTCTTGCCCCATTTTTCTTTAAAGTTCTCTACTTAGTGGGCTCTGTTGTTTTCTATATCTCCGCATATTGATGCATAAAAAATTTTCCTCCTTTGGTTGCCATGATTAGTCCCTTCCTTGGTGGAGGATCACTTAAAACTCCAAAATTGGTTTTAGTTCCTCTTTGTCCATATGAAAGAGTCTCAGAACTTGGGTGTAAAACTCGGGTTTTTCTTTTCCTTTTTTTTTCCATGGCCAAGTTTTGTTGTCCCTATCATTTGTGTCCCAAATATATAAGGAATTGTGATTGGATGTTGCTTGGAGGATTACATTTAGGCCTTATATCATTTCCAAAATCACCGCCCGTGAAGAAAGATTCATTTCCGGGCTAAAATGGTGATTCTCCTACATTTACGGTTTAACGAGTGTATTTTTCCCCGTCAAATTTACATCTCAAAGATCAACGGAAACGTGGCCCTTTTGGTCTCATGCGTCTTGGTGGGGCACTTTGAAAACTCTAAGGCACGCTTTAGAATTAAATATTTTCCACGTGGAGGGCCAACACTAATTTGAAAATTCTCCTTTTGGTTTGGCCTCGGAGTTGCGTGGGAGACACGTGGAGATTTTCGATGCCTTGACCATACTTAGAAAAAAATTTCATGCAGCCAGTATAGTTTTGGTGGACCATGGACATGTGGAGGGTTGGTACTCATTTGAGGATCCACCTCATGGTCCCACCTTATCAATTTCAACAAGGAGACATTTGGAGGATTCCACTAGCTTCACTTTGTACTTAAACTTTTCAAAGTAATTTTGAAATACCTCGGTCACGTGAAGGACTGCGCCTCTTTGGGGACCGGCCACTAAGTTTTATTTTTGAAGAAGTTCAGGAGGAAACTTGGAGGCTTTTGCATACTCTTTCCTTTGCTTGGAATTTTCAACGGCTAAAGAAAAATCTCTCGGACCCTAGACACATGGCAGCTCCCATTGAACCTTCAACTTTTTAACAAACTCGCGGATGAGACACATGTTGAGCCCTCACTTGTTTGGGGTCTATGCTTTTGGGAACCATTGAGACACATGGAGGCTTCCGCTGGTTCCTTTTACACTAAGGCTTTTCGGATGCCAAAAGACGTTTTCCTTGGGCCTTGGGCACGTGGAAGGCTCGCGCTTGTTTGGAAACTTTCCCCGTACTTGTTATTTATAGTTGCACTAAGGAAACATGTGGATGGCTATGATATAAAGTAGTAAAAGGAGAATAATCAATGGTTGTTGTGTATTGCGTCTATTTGTCTACCATTTTTCTCCAAGACTCCTAGAGACGGGAGTATGCACTGCTTTTATATCGTTCTTTGATGAAATTCCTTGTCGTCTCTATTGGTACCCAAATTGATTCTCCCTCAAAGTTTGAGAAGAATCACTACTTTGATAGGAAGCTTAGAGATAGATAGATCATGGTGATTTTTTTGTAGCTGGGGATGAGATCTAAGCGGCCCTCTGTCACTCAAATGTGAAGAAATGGATAGGACCCTCAAAAGGATTTGATCTATCCTCGTTATTTTAGGTTGTTCCTTTCAACAAGGGTAAGAGAACCCTTTTCTAGATTGTTGTTTATGGATGAGATGGAGATATCCTTTCTAATTAAGTTGTTAAGGAGACCTTGAAGAAAATATGATCAATGCAAAAAAATCTAACTCTCACGAGTTATCAATCTAGATAGTGGAGATATTCTCTAGGCAAGGTTCAAGCTACTAAAGACATTTTTAATCTTGATTGTTTCTATATAATTTAGTAATGGAAATTATGCATATGTGCACACAGGATTAGTTGTTTTAAGTGAATTTTGGTAGGAGGTGAGGCGGGATGAACTTGAATTCACCGGATCCTTGAGAGATTTTACAAAATGGAAGACTAAACCAACAAAATGCCAAAGAACATCCAAAATGTTTCTTTAACCGAGAATATGTGATTCAAGTGGAGGAAAAGATTAACACTTTTTAATATAATATATGAGACTCTAACTTGAAGGCTCGAGTTGGAAGACCCAACAAGGCATCAATATTTGAGCCAAATCCTAGTTGAGGTACACCCAGAGACTTACAAGAAATCTTTGTCAAATGAGATGAAAGAAAAGTGATTTTAAATTGTTTATTTCACTCCGAGATGAAGGTTCTTCAGAGAAATAAAATTACAGATGTTACTAAAATATCACAAGGATTAAGACCTATGTGATTAGAAATAGATTTCAATACAAGATTGCAACAGAACAAGAAAAACTTTTGCATACACTCGGTGATAGAACAAACACATTTTGTTGAAGATCAACACATAATAACTCAAATCTGATCAAATTTATCGGTGTGGGAAAGTTTCTAGAACAATCTCAAGTGCTTTTCAATGGGTGTACAGTCGCAACGACCTTGACATGATCAAATTTGTTACAAAAGAGATATATAGGCCTCTCAAATAGTTTATCAAGAGGATGGGCTCCGTCAAGCTTTTCTTTATTATAAAAATTAGTCCCGACCCCTAATACTCCAACCATTTGCATGAAAAATTTGTGCCATTTATAAAATTTACAACCGATACCATTTTCCCCTCCAAAATCTAGACCTTGAGTGCTACCAGTGCTTGCCATGATCACGATCGCGATTCTAAAAATTAGATTTGCAAAAAGTTGTCAGTGCTCAAGTGGGGTAGATCTCTTTGAATATCTCCCACATTCAACTCCTTCGTCTATTATATCACTCTTTCTTTAAATCACCAACAAATTTTGCCCCTAATTTGTCCAATCTGCTCCTTGCATTCTTGGGAGAAGAAAATGGAAAATCCAATCGACCTCGATAGTTAGACCATTATAATGGTGAAAGATGTCTCCAGATCACCCCACCAAACTTAGATATCAAAATTTACTCCCCTCCTGTTGGCATGTAGGAAATACAAAGAAATCATGAAGACTTGTACTTAGGAGTGTTTTAGTAAAAATAGGTGGAAAATCATATTCAAACACACAACTCTGTCATTGATCTTCACTTTGAATTTGGGCCATCCACGTGGAAGATTCAACTTAAAATGGGCAGGGGTTTCCTCTAACTTTTTACAACTTTTGGAAAAAAGTTAAATTTTCACGTTTTGCTCCACAACTCCGCCCTTAAGAAATGAGCCTGACATGTGTCCTGAGGTGGGTCCCAAAGGAACCGCAGATGAATTCGCTACTTGAACTCCCCCTTACGGGAAAAGGGAGAATTTTCCAAGTTTTCCTGCAGCCCCACCCTTGAGAAATGCCCCTGATGTGGGTCCCAATGGAACCACGCTTCCTTTTATGCTTTTAGCTCCTTTTTCCCAAAAAGGAAAATTTTCCAAATTTTCCTAGAGTCTACACCTACACCATTGACCTGAGCAAGCTTTGACCCTTCTTTATCAGGCTTGTGGGCCATTTTTATGTTTTAATCCTTTTGATGATAGGAGGAAAAAATTCTAAGTTGCTCCCGATGGTCCACCTCCCCGCCCTTTTGACTTGAAACAAACTTTGGTGATCCTTTTCAAAGGTTTACGGGCCCTTTTTAATATCTTAACCCTTTTGAGAATAAGAGGAAAAGAATTCTCGGTTGCCCCGATGGTCCGCTCCATGCCTCTTTTGACTTTTGAAAATGCCACGCATCAAAATGGTGACCCCGAGATGGCTCCCAAAGTTTGAGACCTTGAAAGAGTGTGGGCTCGCCACATGTCCTAGCCTCGTAAAATTTATTTCAAGGCTTGAAGCTCAATGAGGAATGTTCCATGTGTTAGAGTCCGAGGCCATCTCCTTTTGGTTGTTGAAAATTCCAAGAAAAATGCAAAGTGAGCAGAGGCCTCCAAGTTTCCTCCTAGCACTTCTTCAAAATGGTGCCCAAGTTTAAGACCCTAAATGAGCGCTGGGCTCGCCATGTGTCCCTATCCTGCCAAACTATATCGAGCTGCATAAAAATTTGTCTAAGTTCGGGAAAACCAACGGAAACCTCCACGTGTCCTCCCAATGCTACTCCAAGGCCAAAACAAAAGTAGATCTTCAAATGAGCATTGTTCCTCCATGTGGAAAAATATTTAAGTTGAGGATTTTCATAGAATTTTCAAGTACTGAGCCAAGCTGCGCGTCCAACCAAAAGAGGTGACGTTTCCTATTGGAGAAAAGATGTAAATTTTACCGGGAGAAACACCGTCAAACTATACAATGCGAGAAAAATGACCATTTGAGCCTGGAGATGAAATTTTATCTAAGGACAGAGAATTTAGGAATGTTACAAGCCTCAAATACGTTCCTTAGAGATACATCCATTCATTTTTCTTTAATTATTCAGTGCAAAAATGACAAGGACGACAAATCTCGACTGTGGAGAATGGAAATAATGGGAGAACCCGAGTTTTAGATGAACACGAGAATAGGAGAACCAAATTACGAGACATTTTCTACGGGAATAAATAAATGAGAAGAAAAATATGGACCCATACGTGATCTATGACCCAGGAATAGATTAAAAATGGTGACAGAGATTAACTAGGAATAACACGGGGAAATAGAAAGTGACAAAGGTCAGAACTTAATAGATTTTCAAAGGAAAAATGGGGTGACACTATTTTGAGCAGCAACATTGGCTCGACTCGAGGATGGGAACTCCTATGCAAGTGCCACAAGAACAAAGGTAGACCAAGTGCGAAATATCCATTGGGCAAAAAAGTTAGCTTACGGTGAAGAGAAATAGAGCCATCTCTCGAGAAAATGAAATAGACAAACCGGAAAAAGTTGGTCATCAAGGACCAAAACGAGCAAAAACACAAAAGACAGGGAAAAAAACAACAAACTATACACTCGTACACAATATTTTTACTTTTATTTAGGGAATCAATCCAATAAATTCTTCAAATGTATGCTATTAATAGGTAGTTCGATAAATTCTCCATCTAATTTCTTCAAGAAGAAGGTATGTTCACCAATTCTAATATCAATGGAGTAAGGGCCCATCCATAATGAGTCAAACTTGTCATTCTTTCCCTTATCTTCATGCTTGTTATTCCACATCAACACAAGATCTCCAACATTGAAAACTCGGGAGTGGCCTTCTTGTCAAATAACTTCTTCATCCTTGCTCTGAACCTTACATGCCTCTGGTGGGATGCCCTCCTCTCTTCATCAAGCTCAACAATCTAGTTAATGTGAGAATCATAAGGACTAACCTCTTGATCTTCTAGTTTTTGAATAAAATGGTATGAGGATAATTGCATATGAAGGGGAAAAAGGGCTCGAGTCCCAAATACCAGCTCAAATAGACTCTTTCCAAGTAACTCTTTTGACATTGATCCTATTTGTCCAAACAACAAACTTCATTTATTTACCCCACTTTCTCTTGCTCGGCTCAAGGTTCTTTTGATAATCTTCAAGAAATTTTTATTACAAGACTCAGCTTGTCCATTTCCTCAGGATTGCAATTAGAGGTATATGTCAGGTAGATCCCATACTCGTTGTAAATTTCCACTAGATTTTTAGCCACGAAACTCATGGAATTGATAGCTATAGCAATTGGCACTCCAAACCCAGTAAATGATGTGATTCATCAAAAAATCCATGAAAATTTAGTGTGTTACCTTCTTGGTGGGGATTTCCTACTCCCATTTCGTAAAGTAATTAGTGGCTACAAGAATCCACTTATGCCCAACACTTGAAGGGTCTAAAATCTCAACAATGAAATCAATTCCCCATTTCTTGAATGGGGCTTCAATTGTTACAGTCAGTAAAGGAAGGGCACTCAAGCTTTTAGTCTTCCAGAGAAGCACTTTGGAAACTCTCACATCTTCTATCCAAAAGAGTTGCATCCTTGAAGAGAGTTAGCCACCGATGAACTAGCCCTCGGGATCTTGTTTGTTGTGACTCTCACAAAGAAAGTACCCCTCACTACCTCCTCGATGGAGATCAAAATTATCTTGTTTGAGTAGTAAAGGTTGTCTTGAACCTTTCCGATTCCTTCACAAAACTTGGTTATAACCAGAGAAACCATCTAATGTAGAGAACAACTCGAACCATTCACTAACTGCAGCATGTTTTCCATATTTGGTAAAGGATAATTATCCTTCATTGAAGCTCTATTTAGATTCCTAAAGTCCACACATAACCTGATATCACCATTCTTATTTCTTACTGGTACTAGGTTTGCAACCCAAGAAGAATACCTTGTGGGCTGAATAATCCCTCCATCTCTTAGCTTCTTCAGTTCCTCTTTCATCTTGAGAGATAAGAGTGGATTGATTGGCCTCTATTTATACCTGAATGACTTTGCATTAGACTCCAATGGAATCTCATGTTGAAATAGATCCTCTCTGTATGCTTTTAATTTAGAATAGGTCCAAGCCATGCAATCTTGGTATTTCTTCAACAATTGGATGTATGACTACTTCTCCTCCTTGTTGAGATTGCTGCCTAACCAAATTTTCCTTGGTTTCTCCTTAGTACCAAGATCATGCTCCTCAACATCCCTTGATGCTGCCATATGCCTATTAATAATGCAATCAACATTATCAAAATTTTATTCAAGAGTAACCAGCCCTCTAGGAATGGTATTGGTCTTTAGTTGGATGATGCCTTTGCCAAACAAGGTTTCCTTTCCCTCTTGCACACACCATTGGCTCCCAATCAATGTATTGATCAACAAAATATCCCTTGTTATGTAGAAATATTCTAATCTGAGCATCATCATCAAAAACCTGCCAGTGTTTAATGTTGTCAAGGACAGAGGGTCTTGTCAATACCTCAACATCATATTCACAATATGGGGACATTATACAATTTTCAAACCGAGACCCCAACACTGCAAGCTTGTCTACCAAGTCATTGAATTTCCTATCATGATGCACTATGTTGAATGAATCAAACATCTCAATAAGATCCCAAAATGCATGTTTATATTGTTTCATTCACTCGATTCTTTGTGGCATACAGTTTTCTAACTTGTTTTACAATTAATTCTAAATCTCCTTTGACAATGATGTCCTTGATACCATATTTCCAAGAAATTCTTAAACCTAACAATAGTGCCTCATACTTAGCAATGTTGTTAGTACACTCAAAACTGAGCTTGAAGGAAAAAATAAATCTTTCCTGACCTGGAGAAAGCGAAAAACACCAGCACCATTTCTAAACTTGGAGCAAGCTCCATCAAACAATAAATTCCAAGGAGATCATGCTTGCTCAAGACACCTGCATTCTTCAATCTTGTGCTCCTTTCCATCAGCAAATCCTACAAAGTTATCAGCATCAACATTTGTGTACAATACTTCATAGGATGCATTGTTGGGATCCTCAATAAGGTGCAACATTTTAGTTTCCCCATATAACCTAACAAGGCTTCCCTTAATTGGAATGGTGGCATAGGAAATGTCCATTTGAACACTCCCACCAACACTTGCAACCCATTTTTTAGATAGCAACATACCCCACTTGGTTGGACAGTCAACAATGACAACATAAAGTTTTAAATTTTTACCTAGGTAAGCTACAAGCTACACCACCAAGCCCTTCACACATCCCACTACTAGCACCTCTCTGGAATCCATAGTAGTGCACTTACCATATGTTGTTGTCACTTTGATATTCAACTCATTCATGACTTCCAGTGGCATGACATTACATGATGCCCCTAAGTCAAACATGCAGTTGTGGAGTAGTCTATCCTTAATGATCAAAGTGGTGAAGAATGGATCCACATTCAGCTGAGAGTCCACCAAGGATGTCCCTAAATAGACCTTAGGTGGTTCACCTAATTCCTCCAATACTAGTGGTGTTTTTAATTCTTCAATGACTAGAGGAGTCTCCACAATGTTTACATTTCTGCCTAGGGAAGTCTTTTCTTCATTCAATCCCAAGTATTCAAATGCTCTCCTTTTGTGCTCAGGAATCCTAAGCAACTCAACAATTGGAACAAAGACTTTGATTTGACTTAAAACCTAGGCTATGTCATATGTGACATTCTTTGGGAACACATCTTTGGAAGGAAAGCTAACACACTCATTAGGTGGTATAGGATTTTTGATAGCTTGGGCATGACGAGGGGTATGATTTTTTGTTTGGAACTAAGGCTTTTGGAAAATGCATCTTTCCTAGGAGCCTCTTTAGGAATTTCTGAAAGTAAGGAGCTTTTGGCTTGGTGGAGGCCCTATCCTGGGATGACCTTACTTCTTGTGTTATATTCCTTTTCTTGAGCCACAACAACATTCATTAGTAAGCTGTCTATCTTCCTCGAGATGGAATCCCTCCATCATACTTCTTAATAATTAAAGCCCTTAAATATTCAAATTCATTATTTGGAAATTCAAAATCTTGTACAAGTATCTAACTCTAAAGTATGAGAGGGAGGAAGAATAGGTACCCTATGAATGCAGTCTTAAAAAGTGGCAATAGTCCAGGCACTTATCACCTCAGTTGAAGTTGCATCTTATTGTGAGCTCGTGGAACAACCCATCATGTAGACATCATCATCATTATCATCATCAAATTCTTCTTCTTTTTGTTGTTCTTATTCATAAGGAGATGAGGCATGAAACATTTTTCACACCAATCAATGACATATATCTCCTCCACAACAACAACTATGTTAGCCAAAGGTCGGCACCATTCTGTTTTCCCTACCTTGGGGTTGTCTATTTCCAAATCCAACAGGTCCCTTTCCTCTATCATCATATCTTTGGTGATTTGTAAACTTGTCTTGGCTTTGTTGCTTGTGTTGACCTTGTGAGCTCTGCCCAATTCATTTCTCAACCTGAGCTAGTTTGTAGGAAATTTCCTTGACAACCCCTGCCAAAGTCTTCACAACCTCCTCCGGATCGAAACTTTACTTTTTTAGATGTTTCTAGGTTAATTAGTTTTACACCCTCCCTCTTTAGAGGCTTTCCAATTGACTTGATGTTGATTTCAATTTGTAAAGCCATAGTGAAGTCTTACCTCAAATTGGTTGGGTTCTTCTCCCTCAAGTAGCATGCAACCTTTTTATCAAATTCATTAGAATATTTGATCAAACACGACTCATCACGTGGCCTTAAGCTAACAAGAAATATTCTCAAAGTCTTATTGGACCTTGTGTTGAAATCATGTATTGACTCATTAGGATTCTTCTTCATATTTTCAAATTCGATAGAAGAAACCTAGGTCGATTCTATCACCATACCTGCAATCTAAATGCATTTTTCATCTCGGTCAAGAATCAATAGAGTTATATAGAAAAGCTTTATACCAATCCCTAGCATCTTCTTCCAAAGTATGGATAAACAATGTGATATATACATCTTCATGTTCAATATCAAAGTATTCCATCATATTGATAAAAATAGTTAAATCGATCACCGTTATAGCATTATTTCCTTGGAAATTTGGTAGTCTGTTCCTTACATCTTGAGGAACAACATTTGGATAACCAACCATTCCCACAAAATTTATAGGTCCAAAGGTGTTTACAACAAAAGGGGGTGCAGGTGGGGTGGGCCATTTTGATTCGAGGAGGTGACCTTAGAGGGGTTACAAATTGATAAGGGGTAGAGGGTCTTTGGAACATAGAGTATAACTTTAAAAATGGATATCCCCAAAGGCCTTGTCTCCGGAAATCCCTATTAACCTATAATTTAGAAGCACTTGAACAAAAGTATTCAATGATAGGATGGTCACTTTCATGAATGGGGATCTCTCTTCTTTCTCGCTGATCACCCACAACTCTCCAGGATTTTCTTCCTTCTAATTTTACTTTTCCTAGATGCTGGAAATAGTGTCTTAGCGAGGATCCTTAGAGAAGAAAGATCTTATTCCTTCCATCTTGGACAATATTAGTAACAAATCTTTCTTTGTGAGTTTTAAGACATTGGTATTCATTAAAAATCAGATCAACAGGGAGTCACCAGTAAGTATTTCCACTTTAGTTGTGCAAATGCACTAAATATGATCTGTCAAATGTCTATCAATAATAGCAACTAGAAATGGAAAGACTTGACTCTTCTTTACCTAGAGTTATCAATGAGAGCTAGTGCACTTATTGAAAAACTAAAAGAATTGCACATATCACTTGAGCATACAAGAAGTGTTTTTGAGGTGGTCCGAATGTGAACTATAATTCCCCGTGCAATGATGCTTAGAAGCATGGTGTTGATAGGATAAATGGATATGAACTGGTAGTGAAACAAAAAATTAGTCTCAAGAATGCAAATTAGTTCCCAACAATTCAAAACAATCCCCACAAATGGTACCACTCAAATTTTGGTACCCAAATTGATTCTCCTCAAAGTATGAGCAAGATCACTAGTTTGATAGGAAGCTTAGAGATATATAGATCATGGTGATTCATTATGTAGCCGGGATGAGATATAATCGGCCCTCTGTCACTCAAATTTGGAGAAATGGATAGCACCCTCAAGAGGATTTGATCTATCCTCATTATTTTAGGTTATGCCTTTCAACCAAGGTAGGAGGACCCTTTTGTAGCATGTTTCTTATGGAGGAGATTTAGATATCCTTCTCAATGAATTTGTTAAGGAGACATTATATAAAATATGATCAATGTAATAAAATATAATTCTCACGAGTTGTCACTCTAGATAGTGGAGATATTCTCTAGGCAAGGTTCGAAGCTACTAAAGACATTTGGAATCCCGAATATTTCTGCATGTTTTAGTAATTGAAATTATGCATTTGTGCATACACAGGGAAAAACAGGGGTAGTATGGGTAGGATTATTTATTTTAAATTAACTTTGGTAGGAGGTGAGGTAGGATTAACTTGATTCACTGGATCCTTGGGAGATTTTACAAAATGGAAGACTAAACCAATGAATGCCACAGAATAGCCAAAATGTTTCTTTAAATAGAATATGTGTGCTTTAATGGAGGCCCATTAGCACTTTTTCATACAATATATGAGACTCTACCATGAACGCTTGAGTTGGAAGATGCAACAAAGCATCAAGACTTGAGCCAAATCATGCACGAGGTACACCCAAAGGCTTACAAACAATCTCATCAAATAGATGAAAGGAAAGTGATTTTAAATCATTTATTTCACTCCCAGATTAAGGTTCTTCAGAGAAATAAAATTGCAGATGCCACTAAACTATCACAAGGATTGAGACTGTGTCATTTGAAATAGATTTTAATACAATATTGCAGAACACGAACAAGAAAAATTGTTTGCATACACTCAGAGATAGAACAAACACATTTTTCTCAAGATCAACACAAATTAACTTGAATTTGATCAAATTTATTAGCGAGGGGAAAGTTTCTAAAAAATCTAGAGAGCTTTTCAATTGTGTAAACTTGTAAGCACCTTGACATAATCAAATTTGATACAAAAGTGATATACAGGCTTCTCAAACAGTTTCTTAAAAGGATGGGCTCTATCAAGCTTTTCTCTATTAGATAAATCAGTCCCAACCCCTAACACTCTAAAAATTTGCACGAAATTTTTTTGCCATTTATAATATTTACAACAAAGCCCATTTTCCGCCCCAAAATATAGACCTTGAGTGGTACTAGTGCTCACCATGATCATGATCACGATTCTCAAAATCAGATCTGCAAAAAGATGTCAGGTGCTCATGGGGGTAGATCTCTTCGAATATCTCCCGCATTTAACTCCTCCTTCTAGTAGATCACTCTTTCTTCAACTCCCAACCACTTCCACCCCTAATCTATCAAATTTGGCTCCTTGCATGCTCGAGAGAGAAGAAAAATGAAAAATACAATTGAGCTCGATAGTCAGGATGATTATAATGGAAAAAGATGTCTCAGATCTCCCCACCAAACTTAGATATCAAAATTTACTCCCCTCCTGCTTGGTGTGTAGCAAAATACCAATAAATCATGAAGACTCACACTTCCATGAGTGTTTCAGTAAAAATGGGGGGAAAATCAGATTCAGACACACAATTTGCCATTGATCTTCACTTTGAATTTGGGTCATCCACTTGGAAGATTCAACTTAAAATGGGCCTAGGGTTTCCTCGAATTTTTACAATTTTTGGAAAATGTAAAATTTTCACTTTTTACTCGCAACTCCACCCTTGAGAAATGACCACGACACGTGTTTTGAGGTGGGTCCAAAAGGAACCGCATGATGAATCCTTCTACTTGACCTCCCTTTTGGAAAAAGGGAAAATTTTCCAAGTTTTCCCTCTGCTCTACCCTTGATAAATGCCCTCGATGTGGGTCCCGGTGGAGAACGATGATTCCTTTATGCTTTTAGCTCCTTTTTCCCAAAAAGGAAAATTTTCCAAATTTCCACTGGAGTCTACACCTTGTCTCGTGATTAGAATAAGCTTTGACCCTTCCTCTATCAGGCTTGTGGGCCATTTTGATGTTTTAATCCTTTTGATGACAAGAGGAAAAAATTCTAAGTTGCCCCGATGGTCCGCCTCCCCACCCTTTTGACTTGAAACAAACTTTGACTGATCCTTTGTTGAGTTTGAGACATTTATGAAATCTTAACCCTTTTGAGAATAAGAGGAAAAATTCTAAGTTGCCCCCGATGGTCCACTCCCGCTCTTTTGACTTTTCAAATTGCCATGCGTCACAATGGTGTACCCTGAGATGGCTCCCAAAATTTGAGACCTTGAAAGAGCGTAGGCTCGCCACATGTCTTGGCTCTGCAAAATTTTTTTGAAGGCTTAAAGCTTTTGGAAGGTGCCATGTGTCGATTACTAAGGCCATCTCCTTTTGGTCATTGAAAAGTTCAAGCAAAATGCAAAGTGAGTGGAGGCCTCCAAGTGTCCTCCTGGTGCATCTTCAAAATCTTTCCCAAGTTTAAGACCCTAAATGAGCACACGGGCAGCCATGTGTCCCTGTCCTGCCAAACTATATCGAGCTACATAAAATTTGTCTAAGTCCAGGGAAAAGCAACGAAACCTCCACCTATCTTCCCAAGTGCTACTCCAAGGCCAAACCAAAAATAGATCTTCAAATGAGCGTTGTTCCTCCACATGGACAAATCTTTAAGTTCAGGCTTTTCATAGAATTTCTGAAGTAGCCAGCTGAGCCACATCTAACAAAATGAGGCCACATTTCCCATTGGAGAGAAGATGCAAATTTGACCCAAAGAAATGCCCGTCAAACCGTAAAATGTATAAAAATGACCATTCAAGCCCGAAGATCAATATTTCTCCAAGGACAAAGAATTTAGGAATGTTACAAGCCTCAAATACGTTCCTTAGAGATACATCCATTCATTTTTCTTCAAGTATTCAGGGAAAAAATGACAAGGACGACAAATCTCTACTATGGAGAATCGAAATAATGGGAGAACCCGAGTTTTAGATGAACAGAAACAGAGACCCAAATTACAGACCTTTTCCAGAGGAACAAAGAAACAAGAAGACAAATATGGACCCATACGTGATCTATGACCCAGGAATAGATTAAAAATGGTGACTGAGATTAACCAAGCACAACACAAGGAAATATAAAGTGATGAGAGGCCGAATTCGATAGATATTAAAAGGCAAAATGGGGCAAGACTATTTTGAGAACCAATAATATATGTCTCGTAAAGTGCCATTTGATGGATTTAGATCTTAATTTTTTGAGTCCAAGGATTGTTAAGGTCGATATTTTGAAGTTGAACTACTGCACTGAAAAATGAGAATTACAGAGGTGATGGATGTGGGGAAAAGTTAGCAGAGGAAAGAAAGGGAAAAGGATTAAATTATGAGAGTTCGGGCATAAAGATGGAAAAGGCATGGCCTCAAGAGCAAAAAGGATTACTTGTAAGATCCGGTATGCACCTCAGGAAAATGATTAAAATGGTATTTTTCCCATGACAGAATCAAAATGATTAGAAGGACTCCCAAAATTTTTTGGCATATAATCCTATTCATTAGTCGAGGGTTCAAGAAACATGATCAGTTCACAATTGGTCCACCTGGAAGCTTTCAGATGCAAATTTCTTAAATGTCACTTTCTGAGGAAAATTGGTAACAAGAAAGGTCCCTCAAATATTCTTCTCTTTTGGGGGGAAAATTTGAGTGAGTGAAATGTATAAATGCAATAAGAGTACTCTTGTAAATGGGCGGGGTTAAATTCTTAAGAGAAAATTTGAGAGAGTCATCTTTCGAGAGACTAATATGAGATACCTAGTTAATTATTTCGTGTTAGATTTTATATCGTGTCAACTTGGTTGAAGATGTATAGCCATTAATTTGAGCACCTGTGATTTATCTAGAAGATTTCCCTGTTGATGAATCTAAGCAATTTTGAAATTAATTTGTGTTCAATCTCTAGTAATTTGTGTATGCTTTGTTTTTAAATGTCTATAAATAGTTTCTTTCATTCCTATTGTAATCTTACATTGAAATATTTATGAAATCACACAGGATCTCTCAAAGCCTTGTTCATTGGGTACTCTATTCTCGCTTGTGACCCTATTAAAGGAAAACTGTGTTTATGGTTTTTTTGTCGTGCTTGATGTTAGGCCCTTATTAATATGATTATTAATTATTATTATTATTTTTTAGTTATAAAATAATAATATTATTATTATTATTTTAGTCATCGATTAACGATTATTTTATTGTGTCGATTTCATGAATGTTATTATTAATTACCTTTAAGTTACTTTATTTTTTTACTATCGACTACTCTCTAAAGATTGAAACTGATTCACACAAGAGGAGAAACTTGTTCATGGATGACGCCATTGCTTGGGAAGTGGTGTTCTTGTTTAGTGTTTAATGTTTTTCCATGGGTGTCTATACGTCTTTGCATTTATCATTGTATATATAAATTTTTATTTTCAATAAAATGTTTTGGTTGTATGGGGAATCCACCCACCCCCTCTTTTTCTTCCCGCCATCCGCATACTCTAGTTTTTATTAATTCCTTGGTCTTTAGTGAAATGCATTGGAGAAGAAACACCTACCACTCCATTATCATTTTTTTAAGGAAAGGTGTGTTAGTCTTTTCCTTATGCTTAATGCCAAGTGGTGGGTGGTTGCCTATCTTTCAAGCTATCTTTCAAACCACTTCAAACATGTTCATCCTTTTAGACCTCCAGTACCTTTTTTACTTTCTCACGCCATGTTTTGCCACTTTTTGAGAAAGGAGATTCCACGAATCCAGGAGTCTTTTGATTGGTTTATAACTAGTTTATTTAATCATGCTTCCCACTGGTCACCGGGCTTCTCACGGAGAAGGATTTGAATTGGATGTTGTTGAGAAGTCAATGAAAATTTTGTGCTTGTTTTTTCGAGCACTGTTCCTTTTTTACAAGTTCTATTTTTCCATTTTTTTATTTTACCGCCTGGACTATGTGTAACCTTCTCACGCCAAGTGTGGTTGGCTGCGTGGAAATAGTTTGGTATGGATTCTTGTGTGGGATTACATGTAATTTTTGAAGCTAATTTTGCATGAACCTTGTGGAGTGGTTAGTATGGGTTGCCCATGGTTATCAAGGTATTTTTTTGTTAATCTTGTTATGCATATCCTGGAGTGAGACATTTCCTAAGACCACATCTCTTTGAGACACTTTGTTAGGAAGTAAACCTTCCTCTTATAACTTCTCTTCCACGTTTTGCATACAATCCAAGGCACTACAACTAAAAGGTGGGCTGAGTAGGTTAGACACGATTTGTTGGTCATATGCTTGAATCAGGGTCTTAGATCAATCCCTTTTGTGCACACACTTCTATCATTTTCATCCCAGAGACCACTATTCCTTAAGGATATTGTAAATCAATGTTTTGGGGAATCCATACCCTGGTCATAACCTACCTATGCCAAACTTCATTTGAGAAAAGTATGGACCACCCAAAGCAAGTTGGAGGATACTTGAGTTTGGGCTTGAGATGTTGTTCAGACTGCTCCATTCCACGTGTGCTTGACTATGGAATCTTAAATCAGGCACGATATGCCCTATACACTTGAGTCTTATGCTATTATTTAATGATTCATTTAATGATCCTGTTCTTCTTATAAATGTCTCGTGTGATGGTTTTATTTTTGGTTTCTACTTTCCTTTCTCTTTCGCAATTTCTAGGAGAATATTAGTTTCTAGCGTTAGAAACAACTATGTTGTTTTGAAGCCTCTTATATTGATTTATAGGCTTTAATAGTAGGATTGTTAGGAGAGTATGTCAACATGTTATTGATGTGGATCCCTTAGAATCTCTGTATCATATGTTTGTGTTCTTGTGAATGATTGAGTAAACCTCCTATAAGATATACAATGTTTATTTTTGGTGTTGTCAAGTTTGTTCTTTTCTTAAGGCATTCTTTTGTATTAGAATCATGGTTTTTGATAGTAGGATTGTTAGGATAAATTATGTGGCCCATTCGGGTCATTAGCATGTTTCATACATTTTATTTAGTTATTTATTTATTCTATACCTTGACATAAAATTAATCGTATAGGCACAACATCTTAATATTATTAAGTCATTGTGTATTTAGATCTTCTCATTTTGATTGATGGTTTGGGAACTGATAGTGATATAGTGAATCTTTGGCTTGGTGAATTAACTTAAACTAATATGGAAAGATCACGTTTTAACTAATTATTTTCTTGAAACTGGTTTCTTTTTGAAATGTTATCATGTTGAAAAGATGGTCATTATTGCGATATAGGTGGAATTAATTATGATAGTTTATTAACTTCTCCTATGAGCAAATGATACTAAAATAGAGCTAATGCCTTTTTTTTAATCTAACATTTTATTCTTTTCAACAACCTTTTTATTACTCTTGTTTTGGACACTTGGATTATTTTCATTAAAAAAATTCTTCTTTTAGAAATAGTTATATAAAAACACAATGTCTTAATTTTATAGCGTTTATTGTGCTCGGAGTTCTCATGCTTGAACCGACTCAGGTGGATAATTGGTTGCAAATGGCTTGTGCTAGTAGATAAAGGAAATATTTGTAAAGTTTTCATCATTTTGATTTATGAAGTTCCTTGTACATATGTCTATAGTGTTGTAAATCTAGAAGCGGTGCTTCAGAAGGATTTTTGCAGGCATCCATCCTTGGATTTTCGGTACTTCTAAGATGAAGTTGTCATACCTTTTTTGGTAGCAATACTTTTAATCATCCTTGGGAGGAATAAAATCGATCATCACCTTGTTATGTGTATTTTCTTTATTATATTATTGCATTCATGAAAATGTTATAGTGTGGCTTGAATTATTTTTTCACCTTCTTGTTCTCATCCAAATTTCAATCGAATCTTTTGACACCTTTGGATTGTGTGCCATGTCAAGTAGAAATGTTATAACCATGTTTAGTTTTCTCAATGAGTAATGGTAATTTCTTCTTTCCAGTCATAAAACTTTCATGTTTAATAACCCTCCATGGTATCGGTACCAATGTTATTCTAGGCATGTTTTAGTGGTTGGAAATCCTTTTCTAAAGATAATCAAAATAATGAAATAAATTGAATACATAGATGAATAAATAAATAAGATAATAATGAAGTTGTACTTGGTTGATAAAATTAAGAGTCTTTAATTAGAAAGAAATCGTTATCTACCTTGGTGTAAAATAATCTACCCTCGCTAACCTTAAGCTACGAATTTAACTTTATTGTCTTGGTTTTGAAATGATAAGTATTCAAAAACAATGAAAATCATTGTTGTTTTTTGGGGTTATAGTTATGTCTTAGTTAGTAGGGGATTTTGAACAAGAATAATTTTAGTCTAATGCTTCCATTTTGGGAACCCTTTGTGCATCACTTAGCGAACTTAATCAAGAGAATGCTAAATGAAGTTTTTTTACCCAAATCTAGTTGAACTCTTAAGTCTCATTAAAAGACTGGTTAATAACTAAAGAGATCATGATGATGAAATAAATTGACCTTCTCACTTTAAATATTGCCATAGTATATTGTAATCTTCTCTTAAGCATGGTTAATAGTTGATTCTTGCACAAGGAGGTTGTAGTTCTGAAACCTTATGGCACTCCACTTCAGTTGGACCTTATGCTTGTCGCCTTGTGCAAGGGAGGTCTAAATCAAGATTTTGTAGCTTGTGTTGGTTTAAGATAATCTTGTGGGGATTGGTTCACCCCACCTCCCTTCTAGTGTTAACCTAATAATTGATCAATCCAATAATTTTCACATTAAAGATGATCCTCTTTTAGAAATTTTTACCCAAGCCTAATGTCTCTAAGTGTAAAAGAAAGGATTTTAACTCTTGTAAGAAGAATTTTCTCAAACGAAACCTGAATCTCCTAGAATGTAAGATAAAGATTGAAGGGCATGTTTCAGTAAAATAAATAACCTTAAGAAGTTGTTCACAATGTGGTTTTTCCGAACTATAAGCGTATTGTAGTTGGGTTCCTTGTGGTGTTTTGTCAAAAAGAAAAGTAAATTATCCTTGATGGGTGTTGGATGTTTCGTGTTTCCTATATGGTCATAGTTGTTTCAGGTTGTTCAAAAAGTTAGTTCTAACCTTTGTGTCCTCCTGTAATGTCATTCTATCCTTGAACAAGTAAAAAAAATTATCCAATTTTTTTCTTTATTGTTTTGTGGGTCCGACATAGTGGGCATTACAATTGGTATCAGAGCGAAGGTTCATGCTCTCGAACCTCTAGGCTAGTTGGGAGTTGTGATGATTTTACATGATGGTGTTACATGATGGTGATGGCATTTCATGACGGTGGTTGATATTTGAAGAGTAATGTGAATTAAGTGTGATGTGAACAATGTCATAATTATGATATTGTTAGCGCACATGTTGTGTATGTCACTTAGTGTGTAATTGATGGCATGTTAATGTGTTAAAGATGAGAGTATTATCTCTCCTTTTTAGGAATTCTATGTGAATTTGAGTGTGAAACACTTTTTTTTTGTGCATGCGGAAGAAATGTGATTGTTGATTCTAGATTGTTGGATCCTTTTGGTATTCATGATGTGTGGGTGTGTTGATATGTTGTGTTACCAGGTTGGTTGTAGTGAACTGGCTTTCTTAAGGATGTCATTACCATTTGTGTAGAAATGTGTGTATTTCCATGTTATATGGTAGTTGACTGGATGTTGTAATGGTGCTCATCATAATTGTAATTCATGTGATATGTAATGAATAATGTCATAAATTTGGGACATATGGTGAGTATATGATCCCTATCGTATAGTGATTGCACTTTGGGTGTAACATGTGGTGATGTGGTATGTTATAACTGTGACTATAATGTATGTGATATACCCTGTATATGTACCTTGCGAAGGTGCTATGATTAATGTGCATGAACCACCATTATGTTAGTGATGTAGTTGCATGTTATGTTGTGAACCTTACGCTAATCAACCCTGAGGGAAATCAATAAAAGTGTATGTTTAGAGTGAGAGATATGAACCATGGGCCAATAACTTAGGCTAACCTTATGTTTAGTAGATGATGACCCATGCTCCTCCTTCTCTCTCACTCCATGTGGTTGTTGTATGGACGCAACCTAAGTATAGTTATGGTTGTGTTTAGCCTTGTCGAAGTGGTGGTGGGATGATTAAGATAGAGATGATGACAATTTTAATATTGATATGTTATTTTTACGAGTTGAGGCTTGATGTTCCGAGTTCTAGAAACTCATTGAGTACCCCCTTGGTGGGTAAATAAGGCCACACCTTTATTGTAATGTGATATTATTATATGTTTATTTTATTCGTAAATTGAACTTTTTACTTTACTTTTTAAGGACTAGGAGTTTTCTTGATAGCCATGTTTTACATTTTTGGGAATTTCTTGGCTTGTGGTACTAACATTTGAAGAGTTTTGACACTAAATATGGCTATTTTGTCAAATTTTTTCATGGTTTTGGATCTTATTTTATATTTTATGATTTTACCACCTTTCCCAAGGCTTGAACTTTCCCACTTGGAATTTGGATCAGATTGCTACGCTGGTTCTATTATCATGATGTGTGGAAAGGGTAGGGATCATGGGATGCACCATGGAATGGTTGCACCTATGGACCCGCTTCATTGTATGGGGTATGCCCCAAGGAGTTATAGATAACTAGGAGGTTTTCAAACCATGAGCTATTATGTCATTTGGGTTAGGGGTGTCGGGACTCTATGTGCCTAGGTGGGAAAACTAGCCTCTTTGAGGGAGGCATAAGAGATCGAGGGAGGCATAAGATAATGTGTGTGTGTGTGATTGATGCTTTGGGAGGTATACAGAGTTTTTATGATGTTTTGGTTGTGGTCTTAGGATGTACGTGTTACTCATGGTAGTTGGATATGTTTTATGATGTTGTGGATATGGCATTGATGCCCTTGTTGACCCTATGTACATGTGGCTATTTCCTGAGTTATGTAAAATCTTCATATGTGAAATTGTGGAAAATGTTTGGTTGTCGTAGTACACTTTGTTTGAGTATTCTATACGTCAGTCATAGATGTGTGACAAGTACTATGTTATGTGGACTATGTCTATTCTCTTCCATATTTGGTTAAGCTCTTGCGGTGTGGTACCATCATGAAAGTATGTAAAAGTATGCTTGTGAATTCAATAGTGTTTTGTATGACCCTGGTAGGGTGTTGTGATAGCAATTCACGTTGGGCACCCACAAGAAGGAATAAACTAAGAGTTTAAAATGAAATTTTAAAGAACTTGGGTTAGGAATAATGTAAACAGAAAGAAACTAATTAAATAATGAATAAGAGGAAACTGCCAATCTTCACATAACCTTGAAAGTTAATCATCTTCCTAAATGTTTCTAAGGCCACTCCATAGCCATGTTTTAACAATTAAACTGTAACCATAGGGTGTACTTTCACCCTTATCTATTCCTTGATGCTTACCACTTTTCCATCCTTCAACGTTATGTCACATCGAGGATGATGCTTTCTTAAGGGGAGGAGAATGTAACGCCTCGTTCATCAGTACTCTTGTTCTCGATTGATGACCATATTAAAGGAAAATCATGTTCTGGTTTTGTCATGCTTGATTTTCAGCCCTTATTAATATGATTAATATTATTATTTTTTTAGTTATAAAATAATAATAATAATATTATTATTTTAGTTATCGATTAATGATTATTTTATTTTGTGTCGATTTTCATGAATGTTATTATTAATTACCTTTAAGTTATTTTATTTTTTTTATTATCGACCGCTCTCGAAGACCGAGCCTGATTCATGCAAGAGGAGGAGCTTGTTCATGGATGACACCATTGCTTAGGAAGTGGTGTTCTTGCTTAGCGTCTAACGTTTTCTCATGTGGCATCTATACATCTTTGCATGGCATTGTATATATAACTTTTTTTATAAAACATTTTGGCTGTATGGGGGCATCCACCCACCCCCACCCTCTTTTCTTCCCTGCCAGCCGCATACTCTAGTTTTTATTAATTCCTTGGTCTTTAGTGAAATGCATTGGAGGAGGAGCACCTACCACTCCATTATCATTTTTGTAAGGAAAGGCATGTTGGTATTTTCCTTGTGCTTAATGCCAAGTGGGGGGTTGGCTACCTGTCTTTCCTAGTTGTCTTTCAAACCACTTAAGACATGTTCTTCCTTTAATACTTGCACTACCTTTTTGAATTTCTCATGCCATGTTTTGCCACATTTTGAGGAAAGGAGATGCCTGAATCTGGGAGTCTATTTGATTGGTTTATAATTAGTTTATTCAATCATGCTTCCCTGGTTGTGGCTTCTCTGGAGAAGGATCTATGTTGGAGGTTGTTGAGAAGCCTTTGAAACTTTTGTGCTTGTTTTTTAGGTGCCTGTTCCTTTTACAAGTTCTTTTTTTCCTTTTTTATTTTACCTTCCCTAGCCTTTGTGTAACCTTCTCGCGCCAAGTGTGGTTGGCTGCGTGGAAATATTTTGGTGTGGAGTCTTGTGTGGGACTGCATGGAAATTTTTTGAAGCTAGCTATGTGAACCTTATGGAGTGGTTGCTACTGGTTGCCCATGGTTATCAAGGTCATTTTTTTGTTGGTCTTGTTGCGCATATCCTGCAGTTGAGGCATTTCCTAAGACCACATCTCTTTGAGGCACTTTGTCAAGCAGTACACCTTCCTCTTATAATTTCTCTTCCACGTTTTGCATACAATCCAAGGCACTGTAATTGAAAGGTGGGCTGAGCAGGTCGGAAACCAATTTTTGGTCATATATGGTGGAATCAGGGTCATAGATCAAGCCCTTTTGTGCACAAATTTCTATCATTTCCATCCTAGAGACCACTTTTCCTTCAAGATATTGTAAATCAATGTTTTGGGGACTCCATACCCTGGCTGTAACTTGCCTGTGCCAAACTTGGTTGTGAGAAGAGTGTGGACCACCCAAAGAAGCTGGAGGACAGTGGAGTTTGGGCTTGAGATGTTTTCTGAGCACTATGTTCCGTGTGTGCTCAACTGTGGAAATTTAAATTAGGCATGATATGCCCTAACCCTTGAGTCTTATGTTGTTATTTAAATGATTCATTAAATGACCCTTCTCTTCATATAAATGTCTCATGTGATGGTTTTATTGTGTGGTTTCTACTTCCCTTGCTCTTTCACAATTTTTGGGAGGATATTAGTTTCTGGCGTTAGAAACGATTGTGTTGTTTGAAGCCTCTTATATTGTTTTCTAGGTTTTAATAAATACCAGTTGGGTCAACTTTGTTCTAATAATAATAAAATAAAAAAGGGGGTCTATAATGAAATTCCTATTTCTTTTTTATGGTCTTACGATTTGGTTGTTTTATCAAATTTTGTTGTTCGACTCGATTTTATAGTGCCTATTTTAGAATCTTGTTTCAGTTCGTAATCCTTCATTTTGGCTCATGTTGGGTATTTGTGAAATAGTATTTGAGCACTGTAAGTGCATAATGTATAGGTGAATGATGTAATTTTTGTCTCTATCACCTTTTTTTTGTTGTTCATTTTAGGTTCTAGTTACCCCCTCTCGGGTCGGCTTAAGTTTGTGCTTAACTTGACTGATTTTTGAATTGAACCAAGTTGGTATTACTCTCAAACTAGGTTAGTTATTTTGTTATTTGTAAATCCCTCAAAGAACTATTTAGTCTTCAAGCGTCATGCGTGATCATCATAATTTGGTAGCAGTTCTTGTTCATCTTTTGGAGATTCTTGTCCTTGGGATTATCTTTGCTTCCTTGGTGATTGTTGTTTGTTTTGAGGAATGTAGTTGATCTTATGAAAGGTATCCTTGAGACAGTAATCAAATCTTTAGGATAGCTTAAACTTTCAGAGTAAAGAATCTTGTTGTACCTTGATTTTGTTTCACATATGTTGGAAGATGCGAGATCTACTTGATCATTGTTAAGGAAGTTTTCAATTCTTAAAACTGGGATCTTGGTTTTATGCGTAAGACAATACTCTATGTTTTGCTCCTTAAAACTGTTTAAATTTCATTCTCCTGTAGCTTAGAGGTTGGTGTATTTGGGAATTCAGTGGTTGACTAGTTATTGTGATGCACATTGTGATATGACCTTCTTGTTGTCATTTTAGTAGAAGGGTTATGTGTTGATCAGATAGGTTTGATGTCAACTTGTTATTGATGGAAGATCCCTTAGAAGCTCTGTATCCTATGTTTGTGTTCTTGTGAATGATTGAGTAAACCTCCTATAAGATATACAATGGTTATTTTTGGTGTTGTCAAGTTTGTTATTTTCTTAAGGCATTCTTTTGGATTAGAAACATGGTTTTTGATAGTAGATTTGTTAGACAATATGTGGCCCATGGTGGGTCATTTGTGTCATTTCATCCATTTTTTTAATTTATTTATTCTGTACTGACATAAAATTAATTGTTATAGGCACAAAATCTTAATATTATTAAGTCATTGTGTTTTTAGATCTTCTCATTTTGATTGATGGTTTGGGAACTGACAGTGATATAGTGAATCTTTGGCTTGGTGAACTAACTTAAACTAATGGGGATCAGATCACGTTTTGAACTAATTATTTTCTTGTAACTAGTTTCTTTTCAAAATGTTATCATGTTGAAATGATGGTCATTATTGTGATATAGGTGGAATTAATTATGATAGTTTATTAACTTCTCCTATGAGAAAATGATACTCAAATAGAGCTAGTGCCTTTTTTTTTTAATCTGACATTTTATCCTTTTGGACAACCTTTTTATTACTCTTGTTTTGGACACTTGGATTATTTTCATAAAAAATATTTTTCTTCTTTTAGAAACAGTTAGATAACAACACAATGTCTTAATGTTATAGCGTTTATCGTGCTCAGTTCTCATGAACTGACTCAGGTGGATAATTGGTTGCAGATGGCTTGTGCGAGTAGATAAAGGAAATATTTGTAAAGGTTTCATCATTTTGATTTATGAAGTTCCTTGTACGTATGTCTATAGTGTTGTAAATCTGGAATGGTGCTTGTAACAGATTTTGGTAGGCCTCTTGCCTTGGATTTTTTGGTACTTGTGAAATGAAGTTGTCTTACCCTTTTTGGTAGCAAAACTTGTAATCATCCTTGGGAGGAATAAACTCGATCATCACCTTGTTATGTGTATTTTATTTATTATATTATTGCAGTCATGAAAATGTTGTAGTGTGGCTTGACTAATTTTGTTACCTTCTTGTTCTCATCCAAATTTCAATCGAATCTTTTGACACCTTTGGATTGTGTGCCATGTCGAGTAGAAATGTTATAACCATGTTTAGTTTCCTCGATGAGTAATGGTAATTTCTTCTTTCGGGTCATAAAATTTCATGTTTAATAACCCTTCCATGGTATCAATACCAATGCTATTCTAGGCATGTTTTAGTGGTTGGGAATCCTTTTCTAAAGATAATCAAAATAATGAAATAAATTGAATACATAGATGAATAAATAAATAAGATAATAATGAAGTTGTACTTGGTTGATAAAATTAAGAGTCTTTAATTGGAAATAAAGTGGTTATCTACGGTGTAAAAGAATCTACCCTCGCTAACCTTAAGCTATGAATTAAACTTTATTGTCTTGGTTGTGAAACGATAAGTATTAAAAAAAAGTAAAATCATTGTTGGTTTTTGGGGTTATAGTTATGTCTTAGTTAGTAGGGGAGTTTGAATAAGAACACTTTAAGTCTAATGCTTCCATTTTGGGAACCCCTTGTGCATCCTTTAGTGAACTTAATCAAGAGAATGCTAAATGAAGTTTTTTTACCCAAATCCAATTGAACTCTCAAGTCTCATTAAATGACCGGTTATTAACTAAAGAGATCATGATGATGAAATAAATTGACCTTCTCACTTTAAATCTTGCCATAGTATATTGTAATATTCTCTTAAGCATGGTTAATAGTTGATTCTTACATAAGGAGGTTATAGTTCTGAAACCTTATGGCACTCCACTTCAGTTGGACCTTACGCTCGTCGTCTTGTGCAAGGGAGGTCTAAATCAAGATTCTGTAGCTTGTGTTGGTTTAAGATAATCTTGTGGGGATTGGTTCACCCCACCTCCCTTCTAGTGTTAACCTAATAACTGATCAATCCAATAATTGTCACATTAAAGATGATCCTCTTTCAGAAATTTTTACCCAAGCCTAATGTCTCTAAGTGTAAAAGAAAGGATTTTAACCCTTGTAAGAAGAATTTTCTCAAACCAAACCTGAATCTCCTAGAACATAAGATAAAGTTTGAAGGGCGTGTTTTAATAAAATAAATAACCTTAAGAAGATGTTCACAGTGGGTTGTCCTGAACTATAACTATGTACTGTAGTTGGGTTCCTTATGGTGTCTTGTCAAAGAGAAAAGTAAACTGTCCTTGATGGGTGTTGGATGTTCATGTTGCTTATGTGGTCATAGTTGTGTAGGTTGTTCAAAAATTTAGTTCTAACCTTTGTGTCCTCCTGTAATGTCGTTCTATCCTTCGAACAAGTAAAAAAAAATTATCCTAGTTTTTTTCTTTGTTGTCTGTTACAATCTCATCCCTTTGATAATTTAGTGGCATTTTTAATTTCATCTCAAGAATAGGCTTCATATTGTGATGAGATAAACAAATTTAAAACCACTCCACTTTCATTTGATGATAAAGTTTGTACGTAAGTCTTCGGGTGTACCTTAGGTGTGATTGATCAAAGATTTTGGTGTTTAATTAAATATTCTAACTCGAGCCTTCATGATATATTCTCAAAGACTTTGTGAAAACATGTTGATATTGGCATCCATTGAAGCACACCTTCTAGTTAAAGGAATGTCTTAACTATTATGAAGCTTTATGTGGTTGAGTTGTCCATTTTGTGAAGTTTCTCAAAGATCTAGTATAATTAACTTTATCCTGCTTAATATCCCACCAAAATCATTCAAAAACCATGAATCCATCCTAAACTACCCATATTTTCCATGTATATCCACAAAGGAACAAAATCTATTCCCTAAAATATGTAAAACAATCGGGATTTCTTAATGTCTTTAAGTAACCTTAGCCTTGTGTTGAAAGTATCTCCATCTTTTACAAGTGACAACTCTTAAGAGTTAAATTATAGAGTATTGACTATATTTTCCAAAGGTTTTCTCATAAAATTTTTGTAAAAGAAGGATATCTCCATCTCCTTCATCAAAAGAGATTACACTAAGGTTCCTCTTACCCCTGGATGAAGAGCACAACTTAAAGTAGTGAGGACAAGTCAAATCCTCTTGAAGGTGTTATACATCTCTCCACAAATCTAAGTGACAAAGGGCCGCTTAGATCTCATCCCTAGCTACAAAAAATAAACACAATTATCTATTTGTCTCTAAGCTCCATGTCCAATCTGTGTTTCTACTCGGCTTGAAAAGGAGAAAAAATTGGATACCAACAAAGCCCTTTCATTTCTCTTGACCCTTTAAATCCTATTGGCAATATCAAATCTCACATGAACATTCCAAGGTTCAATTCCATCCAAATCCCTCATTTTTTTACTTTAAAAAAACCATATGGGTACGTTGTGGTTATGTACCCATAGACCCTGGTACAAATTTTTCTTTCGCAATGATCATTTCTTCCTTTGGATTCATTTTCCCTTACCAATTGCTATCTCTTCTATAAGAATGGTATGAATTATACATTTTATTTTTTTGGTAAATCCATTCATGGGGTAGCCTTTTGTTCTATTTCTTTGACATAGGGTATCTCTTCAATAAAATTTACCTAGGATTTACACTTGTCCTCATCCATTGGGGTATGCCATATAATGTGATTTTTAAATTGTAGTTTACTCATTACCCATTGAGTAGGATTTGGTAATTTACTCATTTCAAATGTTCTTATGTGGATTTGAACCTAGATATTATTATCCATATTTCACCTCCGTGCAAAATATTGGAACGAATCATGACCCCGCATATAAGGAGCTTGAGAAAACTCATTCAAATCCTAAAATTGGTCACAAAAAGACTCAACCATGGAGTGGTGGAGGCCAAGAGAGACTAAAGGACCATGTGCAAAAGAAACAACTCTGTCAGGTCGTTTCCACATCATAAATCTATTCTAAGTTACATGTAGACTCAACTATGACAATAGCATGGTCATACAAGAAGGGGAAATGCCGTAGAAGGAAAGACAAGAAGGGGAGAAATGGAAAGGATTTGAAGTTTTTAGGTTCAAAACAGTTCAGAAAAGGTTCAAAATTGAATAAGTATGGAGGAGGCAGTGGAAGAGACCACGTGTCCTAATGGTGCTTCTCCAAAGGTGAATCTAGTAAAGGGGAACTCAAACAAATTCCACATTTCCACGTGTCCCGGGAAAGAATAGAGACAAAATCAAATGGTGAATAGAGTCAAAGGTAGACGGGGTGGGCCTCAAAATTAGCTAAGTATAAATATGCAAGTAGAGAGTTCCAAGTGTCACTAGCACATTTCCAAGAGTTGGTCAAAAATAGAGACCCAAATGCGTGAGCTCGCCACATAGCCTAGAGTCCAAAAAGATGAGAGGGGCCATTGAAAAGTCCACAGACTACGAAGGCTTCCATGTGTCAAATCAACACTCCTCCAAGGGTAAATTTTGAATTAGGATTTCAAGCAAGCAAAGTGGCCACCACGTGTCCCGAGGTCAAAGTGGGTCGTCAAGGAAAAGTTGGTTATTTTCCCCTTACTCCAAAAAGGACTAAAGGTTTCAAAATGGACCGTGACTACGCTAAGGAAAAAGTCAAGCATTTGATCCCAAGTCAAACAAAAGTGAGGAGTTAGAGGAAAAGGTGAAAAATCTCCTTTTGACAAAAGGCACAAAGGAAAAGATTAGATCGCACCTCCCAAAGAAACAAAAGGGTGCCATGTGTCCAAGCGAGAAGTGGGCCATGGGAGTTTTATGGATTTTGTGATTCTCATAGGAAAAGAAGAAATGATAAATTATGAGCCTACAAGCCCAATTTTTCTATAATCTAGATGCCATGTGTCCTATATTAAAGAAGGGGCCCATTTTAAAACTGGTTTTCCCACCCATTTGTAAGGACCCGATACAAACTTCAAAGGGGCATATATTTTGACTCGTGGCTCTGAACTCTTGCAAATCCAACACCGTTGGAAATATCTTGACCTTTCCTACACCAATGGGGATCTCAAACTTTAATTTTTGGGAGGTTAGGTGGAGGAAAATGGAGAAAAAACTTTCAAGATTTTAATGTAGAATCTTTTACTTCCAACTACATGATCAGATTCTATCTACGCTTCGTCATTTACTCCTCTTTCAAGGTGCCAAACCAGTGGTCGATGTAGTAAAGGCGATTTTGGGGAAGATCTCATGAGAGTCATTATATAGTGGTGGTTGAGTTTTATGGCTCATTTTTCTTACTTCTCTCTCTTTCTCCCATTTGTATCTAATCTATAAATACAGACTGGGAGACCCTTTGTAAAGGGTTATACATTATTTATTTTTAGGATCCCTCGGGGATAATTTTAGTGGCGAATATTCGTAATATGGTGAATATTCCATTTTTGAAAAATTGGAAAAGGTGAATTTTCTAGCGTGGGTTAGTGACCTATTCACCTAAAAATTATAGTTTAATTTTTTTTAGGGGTTGGCTTCACCTACCCATTTAAACTATCCCCTATATAATCCTAGATTATTCGCCAGGTAGAACACTACTAGATCACTCATACCACCTGGGGTATATGTATTATCAAGTATAGTAAACACGTGAAAGGAGGGCAAAGGCTACAAGTGTGAGACAAAGAGGTATTGCAAATGCATGACAAGGAGGTATTGCAAATGACACGTGACAAGGAGGTATTGCAGACGCGTGACAAGGGGTTAAGCAGTTGATGCATGACAAGGGGTTAAGCAGTTGACGTGTGACAAGGGGTTAAGCAGTTGACGCATGACAAGGGGTTAAGTAGTTGATGTACGATAAGGGGGGTGAATCGCGCGGGGGTTGGCAGTTGATTGACAAGGGGTTAAAAATTTCATGTGATAAGGGGTTAAGTAGTTGATGCACGACAAAGGGTAAAGTAGTTGATGCGTGACAAAGGGTTAGCGGTTGACACACATCAACAAATTCATGATGCATTAACAAGTCTTGTTGATGCATGTCAACAAGTCTTGTTGACGTACATCAACAAGTCTTGATGCATGTCAATAAGACTTTTTGATGCGTGTCAATAAGACTCATTGACACATGGATAGTGACTGTGTAATTTAAGCAGCTTGCTGAGTTTTTTGAATAACAATTTTTAATGAATCTTGATATGGAAATAGTTGGATTTTCTCAAGGTGGGACTTCAATGGAGGGGTTAGGTACTGGAATGCAACATGCTTCCCTCCCCATTTCACAATTGAATGATAAAGAGATTTTTTTCAATGGCCAAAGATACGTCCTAATTGAAATGGCAAGGGATGAAGATAAAATGAAAATTGGTTGGAAGGAGGTGAGTTGCAGGTTGATTATGGGTGCAGATTATAGCGCTTTGGCTTCTTTTGAAAAAAGAGATGGGGTACTTGGTGAAGCTGCATGGATGGCAGCGACATTAGCCTTCCTCATAACACTGTTTGGAGTGGTGGCACCACATAAGATGCCATGATTCCTATTCAGTTTCGTAGTAATTTTGACTGGATTGAGTTACATGGCATTTGTTGCCATGAAATTCACTTACAAGTAATTAATACTCACCGAGTCTACTAAATAAAGTATCTTGATAGGGTTATGCGTGTTCATAACTTCATAGCCTTAGGTATTAGGAATACATGAAATGAACAGAACAACACTCCCGATATCCAAATTAATTATGGGGTTATGCGAGTTGATTGGAATGCATGTTTTGTATTTATGTTTTTGATAGTTGTATGTTCGCTAACAGTTATATTCATGAATTTGCACCGTAATTTATCATTTTTGTTTTACATTCTAAATTTGTTAAAAATAAATTGTTGTGTACGAGTACATGGTTTTCAACAAGGATTTTTGATGCATGTCAACAAGCCCATGTTTGCAAATATGTAGTCTCTCTAGCTAAAAAAATAGGTGAAAATTCAGTTCTGAAAAATTGGTAAATTCGCCTTTCACTAAAACTAGTTCCGGGATATTCACCAGGTATTTTCCACCTCCAATTTTCTATGGGTGTCTTAAAATGAACTCTCTGGGCTCCCTTCCCTTTATAGAAAAGGGATTTGTGGGGTTTATGAATTCCATTGAAATTACAATATGTTTATGCCTTTTGGCTACTTTGTAATGAACTTTATCAATTCACAAAGCAATTAAACATGTCTATTATCAATTTTAGTTCCTTTCTTTTCTATTTTGCTTTCATCTCATCATCTATTAAAGATATTGCTATCTTTACTTGCTTAATATATGCATTTTATTTTTTGTCTATTATCAAAATAAGTGTTCATCATTCCTTTGGTGAATCACCGGTAGTTTAGTAATTTCTTATTTCTTATACTCATTTTACTTATGTCTCTTAGCAAGTTTTAGATTAGGTATAGAGATATATCCTCTAAAAATATTCACGTATGCACCTAAAAAAGGAATAAGGAACTAACCTTCAATTTGGAGAGATTTCCCATTTTTAAAGGTCCCACACCTGGGAAAGTTCAATGTTACAAAATCACACCAAATGAGTCCGCCTTAGAAAAGTAGATTTTTATAACTCATTCTGGGGGGTGCTGTGATTTTGCACTAACATTTTGGCATACCTGGTGGGACAGAGAAGACTCCAAATTATTACATTAAGAATTGATGTACACTTGTTATGATTCGGATTTTAAGAAGTCCTAAAATTGTACATCCGGTGATCCTAAAAGAAACAAGTGCACCTTTGGTTTCAAGAGTCAAAATTTCATGAGAAGAATACAAAACGGTCAAATAACAAGAGAAGAGAGATTATTTTTCAATCTATACTTTTCCCAAATAGAGGAGGGAAAGAAGAAGGTATTTAGAGGTCTCTATCCCCACCAATTAGAGCTTTATCAACACGTCCACTGCAAGGCCTTTCTTTTAGTCTATGAGGGTTCTTAGACCAATAAGATTGGCACAACCAAATCCATATGTCAACTTCACTGAGCAGCAAAGACACTCACCCCGAATGCACAAAATCCGGTCCCGATTTGCAAAGATTAAAAATCATCCCATATTTCACTAGGAAAAAGTAGACTTCTCCTAGTGATCATGTCCAAGATATTACAAATGTCTATACAATCCACAAAATCCATGAGATGGATATTGCAGTCAAGTTTCTCACCTCTTCACTCAAAAGGAAATATTCATAATGGTTTCGAAGCCTTAAGGCAAGCTCTATCCAAAATGGGAACTAGTTGTGCACATGCCTACCATAACCGATTTAGAGAGAAAGGTGATAACTTATCTTTACTATAGAAACTAAGAACAATCAAGAGATCCTTGAATGAGAAACCGATTGACTTCAACCTTAGGTTTCAGTTAACACTGGGATAGGATTCCAACAATGGTAAAACCCACAAATGAAGGTGCCTTCTTATACTTTGTTAAAGCTTTAAATTTGATATTTCTTGATGATTCATTCCATGGGGGAACTACATTACCAATAGCCTATATCCTTTCCATAGGATTTGAGAACCATTTGATTCAAGCTATAAAAATAGCTTCTATGCCATCCATCCCTCTATACCCCGAGTTAGGAAACCCAGATAGTAGCCAAATGCCCATATTAGCCCTCTGTACCTACTCCTAGGAGTTAAAGCTCATTGAAGCCTCCACCTCATCATCTAATAACTCAAAAGAACTTCAGGAAATAATGAAACAAATTCAAAATCTAGGGAATGAGGTAGTGACCATGAAAATACATGTGCTCGAGCTCCAGGCCATATCAACCTCAAGCTCAATATCAACCTAGACCCAAGTACCAATAGAATAGACCACTATCTTAGACTACAAATCAGATCCAAAACCAAGGACAACCCCAAGTTGCTATCGACCTTTTAGGTCTTATGATCAAAATATAGCCTCAACATCAAGGGCATTGGTTCCAGCACATAATAACATGGCACAAGAGTATGAATGGTGTTTTCCATGTAGTCAACCACATAATCAGTCAATGTGCTTCAATGGAGCACTAAATCAGGCTTTGATGGTGCAAACCAGTATGGTGTCACAAGAACCTAGCCAAGAAGGGGATCAACAACAAGGAGCTCAGCAAGAGACATCTCCAGGTGAGACTATGCTTGTAAATTGGCAAGCTGAGGACTTATGTGGGATGAACCAGTTCCCTTCTCAAAGTGTAGCTGCCAATACATAGTCTAAAAGGAGAAACATTAGAGAAGGCCAACCACTAAGCTCAGGTAACCCTCAACCATCCATCACTCCACAAGGTTCTAGTGTTCCAAGTGTAATTCCCAACATACAAACCAATCCAAGCCACCTCCCAAATCCATTAAGGCACCGGTTGTGTCAACCCATGTGAAAGAAAAGAATGTGTCAGGGAAGGGGCAAAAAAAGGATAACCCATTATATATCATTAAGTATGAAGAGTAAAATTGTGAACATTTCACTATGGGAGTCACTTGACCATCCCAGTAGAGGGATCTATGTAGACTACCATATAAAATTTATCAAGTTCAAATCAGCCCCCTAATTGAATAAGAGGGTGCTTACAACTCACTCAATTTAGGAGGAACCATGGAGAATAAAAAGGTAAGAACCCGAGACCTCCTCCTTTCTATGTCTCATTGTTTATTGGGGACAAGTTTTGTGCATAATTATATGATTGATTCTAGGGCAAGTAGTTCTATGATGCCCAAGAAAATAGCTAATCAATTGGGTCTCCAATACGAAGTCATCTCTAGGGGAGTAGTATAATTAGATGGGACAACGGTGATGAGAAATATTGGAATCATCAAATATATGAGCCTCACTCGCATGCCTAACCCAATGTGACTATATTGTAGAATGTTTCAATCATATACTTTCCACCACATTTTGCTTTATGTTTTCTAGGGACTTCACAACCAAAATTGGAGGCTATCTTTCTACGATTGGTCACACATGCTCTTTAGAACAAGGTATGGGGAAAACGCCACAATCATATCTGAGCCCATTGATGATTACCATATCGAATCTTATGTGCCTAGCCCTATCAATGCCAATTGCTCACCTTTTGATGAAGAAGACTCCTAAACACTCGGTGAAGTAGACACCAAGGTGGGATTCATTCCGGACTTTACTCTAGATGAATGGGAAAATAAGAGATATGCTTTTGACCCTTATAAGGAGGTAGAAGAATATGAGCTAGGTGTTTATTGTCTACATGAAGAGAATCATCCTCTTCCTACCCTAACTAAGCCAAAACATAAAGATGATAATGAGGTATGGTAATTATTCTTTGATGGCTCAAGGAGTATACAAGGAGTTAGAGGAGGAGCTATGATTGTGTCCCCAAAGGTAAGAAATATTATTGACATTTAGATTCTAGTTTGATTTCTCAAATAACACCGTTGAATATGAGGCTTTAGTCCATGGTCTTCATTAGGAAAGGAAGCTAGGAATCAAGAATTTACAAGTGTTTGGTGATAATGAGCTAGTTTCAATTGAGTCAAAGGACTTAATTGTTGTTAAGAATGACCTGCTCAAGAACTATAAGAGTAGAGTATGTGATCTCATGGAGCATTTCAAATCCTTCAAACATTGTGTCCATACCTAGGAAAGAGAATGGAGCTTCGATAGACTTGAAATAGTTGGAGAAACATTTTATGTGGTGGACAACATCAAGAGAGACAAAGGACAACCACATATCCATGTGGTTGTGAGACCAATAGTGCAAACAACAACACATATTGGTGCGTTGGAAAGTGTTCGAGAATGATCAACAAATCATTAATTTTCTGTAAGAAGAAGTTGAATTCTTAGCTAATAATCAAAGTATATTAGAACAACAATATGGGAATCAAATAGTACAACTACATACAAACAAGCTTCCCAAATGCTTAGTGATATTTGAGTCCATCTTAATCCTAATGATCAGTTTAGAAAATAGAGTTCTAACCTACATATCAAAGGAGAAGATTTAGACTTAATCCTAGTGGGAGAGAACATAACACTTCAAATTGGAAAAGTGGCCACTAAGTAAGAAAGGTATGAATTCATACAAATTTTCCAAGAATTTACAGATGTATTTTCTTGGAGTTATGAAGACACGAGGGCATTCTATCCGAAGATAGCATAACACCTAATTGAACTAGATCCGGCTCTAAAGCCCATCAGAAAAGTAGAGACCAAGAAATCCACATATTGAGCCTCGATGAAGAAAGAGATGAACAAGTTTATAGAGGCAAATATAATATTTCCAATTAAACATTCAAGTTGGGTTACTAATCTAGTCCCAGTCAATAAAAAGAATGGATAAATCAAATTGTGTGTAGAATTTTGAGATTTGAATAGATCTTCTCTCAAATATCATTACCCACTCCCTTCATGGAGCTATATCTTAGAGTGGTGTCTGGTCAAAGAGATTCTCTCTTAGATGGATACTCAAGATATAATCAGATCTTGGTGAAATAAGATGATCGGTTTAAAACTTCTTTCACCACCAAATGGTGCACCTATGGCTACGATTTAAAATGCTATTTGTATTATCCAATGTGGAGCCACTTTTCAAAGGGCAATGGATATGGAATTCAAGGGACTAATCAATAAATAGTGTTGATATATCTAGATGACATTACATTGTTTTCCAAGAATGCAACAGATCATATTTTCCACTTAAGGAAAGTGTTTTAAAGATACATGAGATTTGGGGTATCTTTGAACCCTAAAAAATGCATATTCTTGGCCCATGAGGGTAGGATTTTAGGCCATATTGTGTATAAGGAGGGTCTGAAAATTGACCCAGAGAAAGTTGAAAAATAAGAGCAATATCATTGCTAAGCCACAATAAAGCTCTTCAAAGCTTCTTTGGGAAGATCAACTTTTTTGAAGGTTTATCCCAAATTTTTCCGCCTCGTTAAGCCAATAACATTGATGTTGAAAGAAAATATTAGCATTCGGATGGTCAATCAAGGAAAGGAAAGCTTTCAAGCTATCAAAGAAGTTATATCAAAATCCCCCACTCTTGTGAATCCAGATTTCTCCAAGGATTTTATACTATATGCCTTTGGTGGTAGTGACACCATTTCTACAATCTTAGTTCAACAGAACAAAGAAGAAATAGAACAACCAATTGCCTTTTTCAGTCAAGGTCTAGAGGACTATGAAGTAAGATATTCCTTCATTGAAAATCAGGTCTTGGCAAGTGATCAAGGGACTAAAAAGTTCAAGCATCTTGTTTCGAACAATAAGATTCAATTGTTAGTCTCCCATGTAGGAGTTAAAGATTTCCTTCTTAGTAAGGATTTAAATGAAAAATGAGCAAGATGGATCACTCGTGTCATGGAATATGACATTGAGATCAAAGTCACTAATTTGGTCCATGGTAAGGGGTTGTGTGAACAACTAGCCTCAAGTCAGCAAGAAGGAGAAAACCATGAAAAGAGGTTGTTTTTGTTCTACATAATAGTCAAGAAGAAGAAGATGCTGATGTACCTACCCCTTGTTGGACTCAAGACATGGTGCACTTCCTTCAAATGGGCCTATGTCCTCATTGGATGAGTAAAGAAAAAAGAAGGCATTTCAGACTCTAGGCCATCCCATATGTTTTCATTGATGGTGTCCTATTTAAAAGGGACATCAATGGTGTTCTGCTAAGGTGCATTGGGACAAATCAGGTTGAAAGAGTGTTACAAGAATTCCATGTTGGGGCAGCTAGAGGTCATTTTGCTCCAAGGGTGACAACACTCAAAATCATGAAAGTAGGATATTATATCCAAAAGTGTTTAGTGATCTATGCAGATCAAAAGGTGTAATAATTGTATATTCTTCAAGGGAAATGAAAAGATAATAGACTTCCATTGCACCTAATTTAAGTTGATCAACCTTTCATGCAATGGGGATTAGACTTCATTGGATTCATCAATCCAAATTCAAGCCAAGGCCACAAATGGATTTTGACAGAAACTAATATTATTTCACCAAGTGACCAAGTAGTGACACTAAAGAAGTAAATTAATCTAGCATACTAGATTTCTTTGATCGTGACAATGCATTAGACAATGCATTTATTAGTTCTAAGATCATAGGATGGGTTGTTAAGAATGGGACTTATTTGAGCATTTCATCAAACTATTACCCTTAAGGTAATGGTTAGGCTAAGCCCACAAACAAGAACCTGCTAAAGATCATTAGAAGAAATCTTGATGAGAATCAGAGGACTTGCACACAAAGCTCAAAATGGCCTTATGGGCTGATAGAATAACACCCAAGAGATCCATAGGAAGCTCTCCATTCAAGCTCGTTTATGGGAAAGAAATAGTGTTTCTATATCACTTGAGTTGCCAACATTAGAGCTCATGAATCAATTAGAGATGTCTAAATTTGAGCCAATGGAGGTCAGTACACAGAGCTAATAGAATTAGAAGAAACTAGAGAACACACTCTTCAAGCAATGGAAAAGAATCAGGCCTTAATCAAGAGATGTTTTGACAAGAAGGAAAAAGCAAGGACCTTCCAGAAGGAGACCTGGTTTTGAAATGGGATGTAGATCAAGCAAAACTAGGAAGGCATTCCAAGTTTGACACTATCTGGAGTGGCCCCTATATGATCACAAGGTGAAAAAGTAGCAATGATTTCCAATTTTCCACATTGGAGGGTGAAGAGTTGCAGATTCTAGTGAATGGGATCTATCTTAAGCACTACTACTAAAAGGGAAGTCCCACCATGTACATATTAGTTTAGTTTCTCTTTCCTCTAAGTGCTTTTGCACATTGTCTTGTTATAGTGTAGATTTATTTTCTCTTAAGTGATTTGCATGCTCTGTATGTTCTAATTGGAACATGTATGATTTTCAATTTTTATATAGTTGTGGTGTTATTTTGCGGCTCTTATGTAGTCCATTAAGAGAAACAAATGAAGCCCTGGGTTTAAACAATCTTCTGCTCTCAGAAACCTTCAATTCAAGATTTATTATGAAAATTGAGAGTGTAATCTACCTGGCTCATGAATTAGAGGTATAATTAGTATCTAACCGTCTTTCTTGACTCCGTGCCCAACTGATACAACAATGTAATTGGTATTTTCATCTGGTGGGAAAATAGCCCGGTGAGTCACCAAAGTTCTTTCCATATTTCACCCCCATGCCAAATATTTGATCGAGTCACGACCCCACATATAAGGAGGCTGAGAAAAATCATTCAAATCCTCGTAAATTAGTCGCAAAAGGACTCAACCATGGAGTGGTAGAGGCCAAGAGAAACTAAAGGACCCTATGCAAAATAAATGACTCTTTTTGGGCCATTTTTACATCTTAAATCCATTCACCAAGTTATAGTAGAAAACTCAAATATGGGATAACAAGGTAGATAAGAAGGGGAAATGCTGCAAAAGTACCAAAGACAAGAAGGGGAGGAAATGGCGAGGATTCAAAATTTTTTTGGGTTCAAAATAGTTCAGGAAAAGGTCCAAAATTGACTAAGTATGGAGGAGGCAGTGGAAGACACCATGTGTCCTAACGGTGCTTCTCCAAAGGTGAATCCAAAAGGGGAACTCAAACAAGCTTGCATCTCCACGTGTCCTAGGCCGGAATGAAGACAAAGTCAAATGGTCAAACAAAGTCAAAGGTGAATGGGGTGGGCCTCAAAATTGGCTAAGTATAAATATGTAATCGAGAGAGTGCCAAGTGTCGATCGACACATTTCAAAGAGTTGGTCCAAAAGAAAAGATGAAAATGAGTGAGCTTGCCACATAGCCCAATTCCAAAAGGATGATAAGGTCTCGTTGAAAAGTCCACATACATGCGAGGTGCGAAGTTTCAACTTGACGCTCCTCGAAGGGAAATTTATGAATTCGAGCTTTCAAGCAAGTGTGGTGCCGCCAAGTGTCACGTGTCAAAGTGGTTCATCGGGGAAAAGTTGGTTTTTTTCCCCTTACCCAAAAAAAGTGTAAAGGTTTCAAAATGGGCCACGATTCGCAAGGAAAAAGTCGGTGTTTGAACTCTGAGTCAAAGAAAAGTGGGGAGTCAGAGGAAAAGGTGAAAATTATCCTTTTGACAAAAGGCACAAAGGAAAATATTGGAGCGCACCTCCCTAGCTAACCAAAGGGTGCAACGTGTCCAAGTGGATGGGGCCATGGGAGTTTTCTAGATTTTGTGATTCTAGCTGGAAAAGGAGAAAAGACAAATTCTTAATCCTGCAAACCTGATTTTGACCTAATTTGGCTACCACATGTCCTATATTAAAGAAGGGGCCCATTTTTAAACTGGATTTCCTTCCATTTGTAGAACCGATACAAACTTTGAAGGGGAATACCTTTCAACTTAGGGATCAAAATATTACAAATCGACACCGTTAGAAATAACTCGACCTCGCTTACATCATGGGGGTTTGAAACTTTAATTTTTGGGAGGTTAGGTGGGATAAAATCGACAGAAAGTCTTTGGGATTTCAATGCAAGATATTTTTCTTCCAACTATGAGATTAGATTCGATCTACTCCTCTGCCATTTCCTCCTCTTTCAAGGTGCTAGACCATTGGTTGATGCAAGAAAGGAAGATTTGGGGTAGATTTCATGGGAGTCATTAAATAGTGGTGGTTGATTTTGGGGCTATTTTTTCCCACTTCTCTCTCTTTCTCTCATCTGTATCTAATTTATAAATATAGACTGGGACCAATTGTAAAGGGTTAGACATTCTTTGTTTTACAGGCTCCCTTCCCTTCTTGCAAAGGGATTTGTGGGGTTCAGCCTTCCATTGAAATCTATAACACGTTTCTACCTTTTGGCTACTTTTAATGAATGTATCAATCCACAAAGCAATAAACACATCTCGTGATCAATTTTAAATCCTTTCTTGTCTCTTTTGCTTTGATCTCATCATCCATTACAGATCGGCTATATGTGCTTGCTTATTGTATGCATTTTATTTGTTTGTTTATATAAAAATAAGTGTTCATCATTTTTTTGTTGCATCACCCTCGGTAGTTTAGTCATTTCTTATTTCTTATACTCATTTTACCTCTATCTCCTTAGAAAGTTTTAGATTAGGTATAGAGATAGATCCTCTACAAATCTTCATGTATGCACCTAAACAAAGGAATAAAGAACCAACCTTTAATCTGGAGAGCTTTCCCATTTAGTAAGGTCCCACACCTTGGGGAAAGTTCAATGTTATGCAATCACACCAAATGAGTTTCTTTAGAAAAGCATATTTTTAGAACTCATTTGGGGGTGTTGTGATTTTGCACTAATAGATACTTTTATTTCCTTGTCTACTATAATTGTTCGTGTTTTAAATTTAGAGTTTCTTAGATGTCATTGTTATTATTAACTATGATTTTTGGTTTTGTGGTAGAGGAAGGACATTGAGTCTAAGGAGTGGAGGGTAGTTTTATAGGAGTTATGGTGCTCAAGTGAGTTACCCCATGATACCATTTTCCAAATATCAAAATATTTTTTTCTATTTTTTTGATAACTTTATTACATTTGGTGATACCTTTTTGTTTTTAATCTCTCTCTTAGTCAAGAAGTGTGTTGTCATGATGTTTCTATGTTCAACACTAACTTATGAATCTGTTTCAATACCGGTATTTTGTAATATTTAAAATTTGATAAGTTTTTTGTTGTTTTAAGGAAAAAATTATAAATTTTATTCAAAGGGAGAATAAAAATACATTGTTAATATTATGTGAGTGAGAGAAAAATTATTTTCCTTTCTTCACTTCCTTCCAAATTGACAAGTTATTATTAAATTATTCATATTTGAGATCTTCCTTTGCAAAATTCATTACCCTACAAATATTGCATTCCATGAGAATCCATCTCCTCTATTTAAGTAATAAATCAGTACCACCAAAACCATAATATGATAATCAAATCCCATCAAGACAATTCATCAAACCAATTAGTCTACACAAAGAACACATGTGAAAAGTGATCCCTCAATATGTACTATTTTTGAGATCTCTTATGAGAAGTGTTGATGAATCATTCAATACCTTATTTTTTATGTTTTTATCCCCTCAAATGTTACTTTTACTAAAACCAATAAATTACTCTAAATCAAGTGCTTTGAAAATTCTAATAAATTATGGAATAATAACACAAAATATATTTGGAACACATAATTTTTTTTTGTATAGTTCTTTCACTACCTCATTTTGGAAACTTTTGATCCAAGAAAGACAAAAATTCCTCTTTCCAAAGTATTTGGAAAAGGAATACAATCGATAACCAATATTTTACAAGATTTGTGATGAATTTGGTTTCTCTTTTTGTCAATCAATTGCAATCTATGTTTCTTATATAAATTGTATTTCTTATGAAAAGAAATTTCTATATAACAATAGGCCTTATATTTTTCCTCAATGTAATATAGAAAAAAATCTTCCCAAAAACCAAAATAAACTAAGTTAAAAACATATTGCTAGATTATGTTGCTAATCTTGT